>JAOTRQ010059322.1:0-13817 GCA_028565875.1 Hoplisoma paleatum
GGGGGGGGGGGGGGGTGAGTGCCTGCCAGCCTTCATTCATAAAGTCGCTGTGCTACTCCACTATACTACAGCAGAACGAACAAGGCGGCGCGCGCAACTCATAGCCCCGCCCACTCCGGACACGGCGGGTGGGGGGTGTAAGAGTAGCGCGTTGCAGATCCGTGAGCGCGCGTACACGCTCATACTGCGGGTTAATCACCACGTTTCGTTCCATAGACAACTGTTTATGTATTTAAAATATTGGGTTAATAAATATAACGCTTACCAGAACAAACCAATAGCGATCGTCTTACAGCTTTATGATTTAAAAGTCCACAAATGTTTTTTCTTACTCAGAATTGAATAACTTGCATAACACAAATATAAAGTGGTCAAAACAATTCGTTTGTTATCTACTAAACATATTTGTCTGTTGTATATTAAGTAGCATGATGAGTAATTATATTGGACAAAAGTGATTTGGGCAATGACTTACATGATTAATTGAATTCAGTTTCAAAATACATTTTTAGACAAATTTAAAAAATAATTAATAAGATTTGCCTTTACATCTCTTATTTGATTAACAGTTTACTGTATTTATAATCATTATGTACAAATAGTTAAGTGAATAATCCCAAATCATACAGGAAAACACAATGTTTAGTTGAATTTTTAAAACTGTACTTTATGATTGTGTGAACTACAAAAAAAATGTTTATCACTGTATTTAGAAAGAATATTGATAATAGTTAAATATACTGTACTCATGCAAATAAAATGTCTTAATCACCACCACTTCCAGTACATTTTGATGCATTTGTTGGCGCTTTTTACAAAAATTCTTTAAATTTTCGTTAAATGTCAAATCACAGCAGGCGCAAATGTTGAATGCCAATCACAACCTAATATAACAGTCAGAATGTTTAATTGTTTTCCCCTCCCTAACACTAACTCTAAATTCTTGTTAATTTATTTTTTACTGAATTGTAAAACCAGGAAAATGTCTTGTAATAATTTTAATTGTACTTTAACTTTGAAATGATCAACTTGTACAGAAAACAAAATGTATATAAAGTACTATATCTTTTCTATAACATTTTCTAATGGGTACATGGAATTATAACCACTGAGTAGATACACACCAAGCTCTGTAAAAAAGCCCACCTGGCCAGATTGCATGTCATGTTCTTAAATGCACATTGAATACAAAAGCATGTCACAAACTATTCTAGGAAAATTGTGTAAATTTTTTTAAAGCAACAATAATTAGCAAATTAAACAAGTTGTTTGATAAACTGGACAGCCAAAACTGACAAGTTTGACAAAAGTTGACAAGGCCTCTTCCAAAAAAAAGTGATCCAGGAGGGGGGATCAGTTTTAGTGTATAAGGAGCAAGTGTTGAAAAATGGGTGGAGGTTTGTATAACCCTTCCCCCATTTGTGGCTTAAGCATGAGCCAGTGTGTATGAAGGAGGACATAGCATGATCAGACCAGCACATGCGTGTTTGAAAGCCATGTGACCCAGAGGCTCCATTTTAAATGATTGCGAGTAGGAGGGTGGTGCAAGGATGCAAAGGGCAAAAAAAGAAGAAAAAAAGTAGAAAATGCCCTGCATGCTTTTTGCTAATGATTCTATGGTATGTTGAATCATGACAGCAACGACGCTTAGTTATATGGCCGAAGTAGTTGTTGTTTAATATATACTATTTATTATTTTTGTGAGAGCTTAAGTACCCTCCCAATATTATATATCAATATCTTTATAGAAAAGCTAAAAACTTCTCTTAAGAACTTTTATACTGTAGAATATACATTTTATACCTTATAGTAAAAAATGTTTTTCTATTGTAGAGCAAGCACAGATTAAATGCATCCTCTGAAACTTATTGATAACTTGTTGATTTATACCTGGCATATGTAGTAGATTTAATGTGCACAAAGCTACAAAGAAACATTAAAATCACTAACATACAAAGTTTCGAGGCACTGGAGTCAGATGAAAGCTAATCAGCTACCTGGTCTACATCATGTGATTGTGGGAGACATTGGCAACCAATCACCACAAGGCTTTCTATGTCTATATTTTCTAATCTATCCTGTGATATTAAATACTTATGTTACAATAGTTATTACTGACAGTTTATTTATATCTTTAGAAAAAGATTCATGTACACCACAGATGCTTTATGTACTTGGAAAATGGCAATAAAGCAAGCAGCAAGTTATTGTTAATTTAAGCCTATAAGAAAAGACATTTTTACACCACTTTTGTTCGATGGTCACATTCAGTATTTAATCCCTTGCTTTGCTTTAGAGGCATAGATGCCAAATTAGCTTTTTAAATTAGTAATTTTTTTACCAGTATTATGAGTATCTGTGCTGTCTAGTAAACATGCTGCTACTTTCCAAAATTACTAGGCTCCCTTATGGATTTATACACCTAAAACAAGTCTTTCAAGCCGCTTTAACTAATTTTAATTGATGAAATTTGCATTGTAATAATCACAAAATCATTTTGATTACTCGTTAATTTATGCAATCATTTATGTAATAGTAACTTAATTGTGGGTTAATTTCTACTTTTTTCAAATTTTACAAATTCAAAAAGTTTGCGAAAGTGTTGTTTGTGTTTACAATGATTATTTAGGAAAAAGTGTTCACCAGTGCTTGATTTAACCACTTTCCAACCTATCTGTACTAAGTGTTGGTATAATATATGCATTAATATTTACTTCATAACCTCTATAAACATTGTAAATCTCCTTTTGTTCACTATAAAATCACCGAGTGGATAAACAATCAAAGCATTGTGGTAAATAAACACAGTCTTATTCCTCTGTCCCAGGGGTTTTTATTTAATCACTTTTGATGTATATTTTAACATATCACTTAATTAAAGGTGTACATAGGTAGGCTCAGTTTAAAACACTTACACCAGCCCCAGTCTAGTGTAGAATTAACTGAGGACACCCTTTATAATGCAAGATTTTTTTTTAAAAATATGCATTTAATGATCTACAGTTTAGTTTGGCTGCTCCGGACCTGCTAAAGAGATGTGATGGCTTCCCAATCATGGATCTAACATATCTACCACATTGGTCACACACACACACAAAACTTCGTCCACATTGGCAGTGAAGGAAGACTATGGAGGAAGTCGATGAGCAACGCCCCATCAATCCCTGCCTCTTCTCTTCTCAAGTTCCATTGGTTTTTCTCCAGCAATAATGATGGTCGTATGAACAAGCCCAGGTTTAGCCCAGAACAAGAGATGCAGTTTTATGTTCGAGTGCTTATTCGACAGTGTGAATAAGATGCTGTTAAACGTCGCGTGTGTGTGCGCGCGCCTGCACGAGAAAGATGTGGCTACGTCAACGACTTCCTAGAATGTGCACACAGGTGTCCAAGGCTCCTGATTGGTCGCTCCCCCTTCTCGCTATAGCCCCTCCCCCACTTTCTGTAGTACTACGACCACGAATCGAGTTGAAGAGAGAGGAGAGGAAGAAAAGGAGGGAGGAAGCAAGCAAATGTCTCTTATTGACTTAAGACCATTGTATAAATTCGCTGCACATTTCTATGTTTTTAATATTACATAATGCAGAATACAGAACACGAGTGGATAATAGACATTTATGCTCATGCTTTTCAGTGGACATCAGACGAAGGAAAAAATTTAATTAATCTGTGTACGCACACGTAAACAATTAATAGTGGCTTTATATGCAATCGTGTATCATAATAAATGTCTCACTTTCTACAAATGCCAGTACAGAAAAAAAAGGTAGCAAGTAATAACCCAATATAAAAAACAAACAAACACATTGCGCTAAATTTGATCAACACCAAATGCCAGAATAAACACAAAATTCCTACCTGCATGCCTAAAAAGAAGATATAACTGCTTTTTAAAAACGATCTACCTTCCAAAAAAACCACCACTATTACATTTTAAACACTAATAACTTTGTTATAAACTTAGTCTAATTGATCTAATTGTAGTCGTATTATTAAAAAAAAATACTTGCAACAAATCAACATCTTAATTCACATGCTTTCAAAAAGTTTTTAATTCATTTTATTTCAATAAATAAAACATAACGCTCGTAACGTATTTTAACCTTTCCTCTTTAAACGTAGCCATTATTAACGTCATATATTATTCTAGCATGTATAAAACGAGTCATAAAAATATTATTTCTTTAATGCACTTCTTCTGGACACTCAAATTAAGACCAGTGTCTCTAAAGCCCCAAAAAGTGCAAAGAAAAGGAAACGACGAATTCTGCAACTAGACAGGAAAAAATGTACTATAATTTTCCTAAAACACAATTCGCCAAATTCATCTAACTATCATTGTTCGAGTTTATGATGCATTATAAAACACAAGAAATGTGCACGTGTACTAGATGTTCTTAACAAGTAAAAGCAGGCACTCTCACGCCCAGTGTCTTGTGAGTAATGGTACACGAACCTACACAGCCATATGTAAGCGAGTCAAAATGGCGGCGGTAGATCAACGATACCTTTGACCTAATTAACATTCAACTCTTTTTTTACACCGTCGATGGAACTTCAACGTTCGTTATATATGTAATATGGTGTTAATTTGGTACAAGACTCCAAATTCAGGCGTATTAACTCTATGATAAATTCCGAATCTTATTATGAAGGACTTTACACACATACCGCTTTTTACCACATGTTGGCAGCGAATTTAATTTTGAATAAAACACAGGCTGCTGTGATCATTGAGCTCCTGCTATCGTCTTAATACAATTAACAGCTACAGTGATCATGATTGTTGTTAACGTTAATGGCCGTTGATCTAACAAAGACTGAGATTATTTGCTGTGCCATGTATCAGAAATGTTGAGTTCCGTAAGCACCTCCAGTTGGGGGGCACAACACAGGGCTACAATGAACGCCATTTTCTTATTTGCTGACGTTGGATTATTTCTACGCAGTGATGGTGACCACGTGTCACTACGGTGTGTTGGTTTTAATTTAATTCAAATTGTTAAAACTGTTTGTTTATAGGTAATATCTTGCAATGAAAATGCGCAAAAATAGCACTTTACCGTATAAACTGAAATACGCACCCCAGATTGTAGTGCCAGTGTTACGGTTATACACATATTGATAATCAAACGAACCAATGGAAGACACTGGATGTGTTTAAATCCTTAAAATGTACACAAACAGCCAAAGCATGTGTCGTATTATTTATTTATTTATTTTTACATTTTGCCTGGAATTTTTTTTTCCATCAAAGATTTACGTTTGTACCTGTTAAACCAATCAATTGTTAAATGGCTATGCTAATAATACAATAAATGGAACGTTGCTGGAACAGATTTGGGCAGGGTGAACTACTTAAATCATGCCATATAAAGAAAATCACTAATTTCTCTAATACAATACATTTAGCTCATTACACTTAAAATAAAATCATTTAACACCTAATACAATATGCCTAAGCATGTATACTAAAGAAAATAATAAAATAAACCTGCATTGTATGTATAGCTATGTATACACAAGCTCGAATGTATACACCATGATCAGTTTCTGATAAGTAGACGAAAGAGCCATGGAGGCCTAGGCCTCAAATTAGACCAAGACGATGCATTAGGTTAAAAACTTTAGTATTTCAGCATTATACCATCCACGTTACAACAAATTAGTTAATCAAAACAGCAAGAAAAAGTAAAATAAAAATAAAATAAAATCAAGCAAGTTATAGCCAAAAAAACTATGTACTAGATAGCAGAAGCTGTGCTTGGGTCAAGATTTTTGTAGTATTGAATATAATCAGATGTAAACCAAATGTAAATAACAAGTACTTTGAAGTAAAGGCAAAACAAATCGACACTTCAACCAGGCTAATTATTAGCCTATACAAATGCATGCATTTTACCTATGCAACAAAGATAGCCACATCATAAAACCAAATAAATACCTTTGTTTCTTAGGGACAGAATGTTCAACTTCAATTCGTTTGCCGTGAAGTTCCACTTTGCCTTAAAAACAAAGAAACAAAAACAGATCAGCTTCATTCCATTCACTAACTCGTCCCGTATTCTACTGTATGTTAATGAAAGTTAATACAATCACACTGTATATTAATCGGACTCAGTGCAAACAAGTTCTGATTTCAACAACATTGACTACTTTATCGAGAACTGAGACTGAACTCGGCTCATGTGGGGACTGAAGTATTTTCGACTTTACACACTCGAAGCTGTAACATCTCGGTGCACTTTCAGAACTATGTAAACAAAATTACTAAAATTGTATTTTGCTTATTGACTTAATGTACCTTAATACCCACGTTAAGACTAATACGTTTGCAAACACATGGTGGCCAAAATATTGAAACACCGGCAAAGCAGTAAACTACTTCTCTCTTTTGCAGAATCCTAAGTCACATTTAAGTATTATATAAATCAATGCGTTGCATTTATATGTAAAATCATTTACTTGTCAAATCTCAACATATCTTTGCGTCTCGTAGGCTACTGCAAGCCTAGATGTCACATCTTAAGTGTTTTATCGCTTACTATGGTGGTCTGTTAGCCAAAAGGGGGAGTGGTGGCTTTTCAGTAGGAATTTCAGTTATCCTTCAAAAAAAGTCTAACTATATTACATGATTTTAAGATCAGACAAACTTCTTGTACAATAAAATAACCACAGATTAAATTCGCGTAATCTTCGTGCTGCATCCCAGTACTGTCAATCAATACAGTCATGACAGGGATAGAAAGCTTTTGTAAATCAAACAGCCTTTGGTAGAAGATCATTTGCATTCTTCAGAGTATATTGTACTCTGTGCTGCTTTAGGCAGTACTTGTATCATTTTTTCTTGGTAAAACAATAACAATGGATTATGATACTAACCGGAAAATGTTTCAATTGCTTTCATGGCCCATTGGTCGTCCGGGCAATCAACAAACGCATATCCAGTTTTCATTAGAAACTGTCCAGAGTATGGAATCTTGTGGTCTTCGAAGGTCTTAATCAAGTCCTCTGCGGTCACGTTTTCATTCAGATTTCCAATGTACAGCTTGTTCATTGTGAAAGTGTTTGCAGTGTATCCTCCTGAAAAAACTTAAAAATAAACTTTTTTTTCTTTCAAGCGCGACTACAAATACTGTGCGATCGTTTTTTTGTCTGCAAATGTTTAACAAGTTGCAACTGAAAACGAAAGAATACAGCTTTTATCCTAAAATCAACGAGAAAGTTCGCTTAACAGTAACGTAGCAGCCTGATCGAGTCCGGCGACTAGTGGGAATCCTTGACTGTAGCAATCCTGGCGAATTTCCTGCACGGTGTAGCAAACGGTGTCGTGCTGAACAAAATATGATGGTGGTTCTGGTGTAATAGTGGTAAAGATATGGCGGGATCGAGAGAAATTCCTTCCCCTGTCTATCCCTCAGCGTAGAGCTGTACTCTGCACTGTCGTACAATTCCTACTGCCCGTGACGACGGCACCGCCTCTCCTGCTACTCGCGATTGCTAATTTTTTGTTTGCAAAGAGGAAACCACGTGGTACGTAGGAGTCGCTAGATAAGGGGGCTGGTCTTCCTTGTCGTATGTGTAGTGCAGGAGTACTTGGGTGTGTTGAACCAGTGTCCTGGTCAATGCGTTTTTAAAGAAATAATCGGTGTATCTGGCCAATATACATATTCACTGCATGAGTTGCATGTGGCTTTCAGTATGCTTGGCTTCCAATAACAATGTGTTAAAAATATTTTATTTAGTTTGCCATAAAGAGTAAACAAAAGACTGTCATGCGTTTAACGTAAGCAATGTTTCGTACAAAAGGCGGCCGACAAGTCAGTCTACAACAATATGCGTCTTCCATTAAACATTGCACACACTTTGAAATGTTTCATGGCACCTAACACATTGATCTTTGATTTTTCTTGATTATATGTCATTTTAATGCCTCAATTATGTGTGGTCCAGATAATCGTATAGTTGCACCATGTGTTGTGAAAAAAACACAAGGTTGCATTAAGAATTTAGACTGAAACGTGCAACCGAAACATTGTATCTGTAAGAATGTTACGATTGTTTTATGCTTTCGTGACGTGTACGGCGATGTTCTTAGATCATATGTAACAACACATAGGCTTTGAATGGAAGTCAAAATGGAGGTATGTGAAAGTGCACGGCCTGCTGCTGCATCCCGCCTACCATCAGGAAGTGTGCAAATCAACAGTTACCAAAGACCTTCCATGTGCTGCGGGCACACTCAGTATCAGATGATTTTTTACGTTTCTATGTGTTATGTCTATTCATATGACACAAAAGTGTTGGTTCGTTCGCATGGCACAGCTATGAATGAGTGAGAACGACTAGGGCTTGTTTAAGGACTCGCTTATTGTACACGTGGCGGCAGTACCGGCCCCGTTTCATAGAAAATGGCTTCTCACATGCTTTATGCGTTCAGCTCCTAAACCATATTTTCGAACATACATTAAACATTCCTTAAATGTCCTGGTTGTGTGTTTTATGACGTTTATCGCCTGTTCTTTAACAAAGTTTTACTGACTTTCGTAATGCTCGCTTCAATCCGTGAGGACTTTGTAAGATACATTGCAGTGCAGTAAATAAGAGGTCTGTGTACCCCACCATGCACACCCTTCTGACCAAAGACTGCATTTACGTTCTCAATGGGAGGTCTGCTATGGAGTTACGATACATTGTTTCGAGTTCCCTTTAGCTCCATCTTATAAGCACACTCAACTGTTCTTGCAATGACCAAGAAAACAAACAACAATAAAAGAAAACAGTCCAACAGCTTTACATTGTTATTTTTTATGTCATTCGGCCATCTAGGGTACATCGAGTTCTAACCTCAGTAGAACAATTTTACTCCAATTCCTGTGCAATGCATAAAATACAAGACACCGAATGCACCAATGCTTTATTTGCCTTGCAAATGTGTTGATTGTGCCACAAGGATATGTTTTTACATTCACACAAGTGGCATTATTAGTAGCTATTGGTGTTGTGAAGTTTCAGTAAAATGTCAACATTGTCAAATGTTTTTTAAAAAGTTGACATTTTTCATTCTTGCACAATCAGGTTTGAAGGATAAAATGTTCTAATACAAACAGCAATTGTTGTTTTATGTGTGTATTTCTATTTAAATTACTTGCCTGCCTTCAGTGGTAAAATGCAAAATAAAAGCATTGTTACAATGTTTATATTGTATTGGTAATCAGATTTATTACACTAATGCTGTTCATACCTTTAAACTGAGATAAACTTTTAGATGGAACTAAAATCAAGACTGATTCGATTTATATACACAAGCACTGTAAACATTTACATAGAACTACTGTTGAACGGTTGTATTTGTGGATTAGTTTTATTATTTTTTATTTATCATGAGTCATATGCCAATGTAAGGCAGTTGCATCAATTAATTATCTGTACAATTATATTTACTACTGATAGGATAAATCATAACTATCATGCAGTATTAAAGGAAAAGCATAATGGAAAAATATAGCTTCAGCAATACACATACAGAGTACAATATAGTTCTTTACTCAGTAACTTGATACACATAAAATACACAATGCACATTTTGAAATAAGGCTAGTGTATCGGAACAAAAACTTTTCATTAAGTATATCAATCTAACTTTACTTCAATATACGTGCACAAGCCGTACAGCCTGATTAGTTGAAAGATGATTAACAATTGCCATATTTGTTGGATTGCGATCAGCAGTAAATAGCTTTAAGGTAACTTGAGAAACTTGATTTACATAAGCCATCTTAAGAAAAATGCATATTTTAAAGCAGGTGTAAAACTACAAATTTATATCATCACTAGGGAGAAAACATCTATCAATATATATTGTCTTAACAGTATACTTATGATAGGTAACCACATAATTAAAATCTGGAATTAAATATTTTGTTAAACTAATGTGCGATTCAGATTTGTGAAGTATACAGGTATAAATATTTGATAGGTATATGTGATTTGGAAATAATATAAACAGATAACTTAATGGCAAACAATCTAAACTTTGTGGAATGTTGTCTGAAGCCTATTCTGGGCACAAGGCATGAAAACTGGGAATCAATCAACTGCAGAACATTGTACACATACACAGTGACAAATGGTAGTAGTTAAACCTTACACTGGCATGTTTTTTTACAAGCTTAACAGGTAAAAGAAAACCATTAGGTTACATGAAAAAATGCTCCACACAGATAATTGAAGGTTAGGATTGGACCCAGACTTCCAGAATCCTGGAACTATTTAGCAACATTATCTGCTGCAGCGCTCTTGTGCCACTATAAAAACTAGTCCTAATTGCTGTTTAGGTTGAACTGAATCACTTTTTTATTACTACTCTATAGTGTAGTGTACTTATCGAACAACACACAATATAAGTCTCCAAGTTTTTTTTGTAGCCACCAAAGAATCTATTTTTGCAAATCAAAATCACCAATTATGGGTTGTGGCTCACAAATTTCAGGCATGGGTTACCTTTTTTCGTGCTTTAGGGCAAAGCCAAAAATCTAGCTTTGAGATAGCGGTTTATAAAACACTTGCTGCTGGAATAAATATAGCAACATGGACTTGGGTACACTTCAGAAAACCATTGTTGCTTAAGACAGCTTGTTCAGAAATTGTAGTACACAAATAGAAAGTGATACAATATATCATTTATATGATGTTCTATGAGCCAAAGCTCATCTCAGATGGTCTGAAAATAACCTTTTATCAGACCATACAATTTAAATCATGCTAACTGCTTAGGTCAGATATAAACTTAGGTATTGTATCAAATAAGAATAGAGAATGCTTAGGATAGAATTAGTGTTCCCTGTTTCAAATCAATTAAATATATATTTTATAATTGCTGTCAAGTTACAATGGGACACTTCTCTTCATCTTTAGTAGCTGCCTAAAAGATTTGTGACAAAATATATTCATAACTCCAAAAGCTTCAGTTCTAGTCAGTAAAACACAGAACAATGTTTTAGCATTTTATACATTTTTTGAAATCAGAGCTGAAATGAAAATAACATTCTCCTTCACCTAGCCCATATATACTTTTACAGACGTGATGTATTTTGTTTGACAACCTCCAGCATAGCCCAAACAAATGAAAAGCAAGATATTCTGTTGCCCATGTAATACACAATCAGTACCGGTCTAAAGTTTCAGACTTAAGTTTTAAAATTCCCAGGAATTCCCAGTTCCTAAATTACTTGTTGATGAACTTTTCTATAATGAACTGGATGCAGCTTATACATATACATATACATATACTTATACATAACATAATATGTAATACACTGTACATTCTTTGCCAATCATGGCATTTTGACACAGTTAAGTAAATGCCAGAATATCCTACTAAACTAAATCCTACTATCCTACTTTTGAGTAATCAGAGACATTTGATGGTAGGTTCTTTGAACACTGTTCATCATGTGTTAAAATGTAACCTCTTACCAATTTATCCTCTTTTAAAAATAATTAATTTTCAATTTTTTGTTCTGTTTAAAGATTAGATCCAAGTAAATTTTTATCTTCATAAAATTTGTGAGGTAGCAGACCATTCTTAGCAATGCAGTGACTTTGGCACTTAATTACATGGTTGAATGTAGCAGGTACAGCGATGATGTTGAGGTTTTCACAGCTGTGAGAAAAATAAAGCTAAAACATAAGAAACAAATACAAGAACAGTGATTACAAAATTCAAAGCTAAACAATCATGGGACATTAAAATGTTTTTTTCTTTGTTATACAATTTTCATAAAAATTATTGTTGCTATTGCATAACAAATTCTAACAGATGCGTATCATATTCATGTAGATTTAAAAAGTTTTTACGTTTTAAAAAAACTTATTTGTGACAGAATTTATTATTTTTTGTTTGCTTATTTAACTTAAAATACCATTTTATCTGCAGTACAGTAACATTTCATTGAAGCAACACAATTTAACCAAGTGAAATGAAGTGGTTGAAAGTCATTACATGTTAACTATCATTTCCATTTAATACTTATGTTCTGATCAATACTTATTGTGAGAAATTTGGCAAATAATTTTATAAAAAGTGGTTGTGATCATTGTTTTCAATACATTTAATTAAAATAAATTAAAACAATACAATGTATAATAAAACAGAAAAAAATTAACATGTGTTATTTAACAACTTGTCATTTGAAGAAACTTTACTAACTTATTACTAAAAGGTGTGTTTTCTTATAATTAAACAAATAATATGATGTGCAATTAAATCATTTCTGTTTTGGCTTTCAAATAAAATGTGTGTGTAAAAGTACTCACGTCAACAAATATGAGTAACATTTGTTATAAAAGTAAACACGTGCTGTGCACATTCTTAACATATTTGAAGGCTTTGTTCAACAGTATAACTACACAAAGCTGATTTTTAAACGCAGAAAAACATGCATAAACAAATCTGACTATCTATCAAAATACATTATTAACTACTTACATAACTTAAGATAAATAAATTGCAGTTATGCGACGAGTTTTTAAGCAAGTTCACTGTATTTTCAATGCGAAATTAAAACAATTCTACTCCGATTTAACAACACAATAGGCAAACAAAATGCGCTGTAAATCAATAACTTATTTTAAACAAACAAACTTAAAACAACTAAAAACAAAGCAATGCGTTTGCGTTTTGAATTTAGCATAGTTAACGAAGAGAGATATCCAAAAGGTTTGAAACAAAAAAAGAAGGAAACGTACGTATGATTATTGTACTAGAGTTGTTACACAATCTAATGCTGCACTACCTGATTTATCCAGGCCAATATAAAAACTGGTCCCGCGTATGTTTTTAATGAATCTGTAATCACAATCCACGCAAACAAAGCGTTTCAGTTCATTGTGTCCCCGCATGCAGCCCGGAGGGGGAGGGGAAAAGGCGGGGCTCAATCCGGCCAATCACACACGAGCATGCGTTTAAAAACCGTCGACGTAGGAGACACACCTCCGTGCGTACAGCAACATTAACCCCAACGTTCACTAAGCAGTTCATCCCGATTTAAATAGGAGAAAACAGATGTTTAATAATAACCAGACTAAAATTATATTTATTATTATTATTATATTGTCTGTTGTATCCATCTAATAAGATACTGCATTTCTTGAAAGTATTGAGAACTTCAGATTTACAAAATAAATAAATAATATACAAATCAAATCAAAAATATTTCATTGTATCATAATAATGATCTTAGAGATCTTATAAACATTAAAATAACAACACTTTTAGTGTCGGCAAAATATGAATTTAAATTAATTTAAAGCTGAAAATGTACTTTAATTTAATAAACTATGAATTTGGAATATGTTTTTTTAATCATTTATCCATTTGGAATACATCTAAAAATAATGGTTTAAGATTTACTAATACGTAATAAGAAAAATAAATAATAATAATTGAATTAGAATATTAAAATAAAGCCAGGAGCTTGTACACTTTCGTTTATATAGCAAATGCATTGACATTCAGTAACACAACAATCGATGATAATAGATTTATAATTAGTTAAATGCTTTTTTTTTTTTTTCATTTGTTGAATGCTATTAATACTGTGTCATTATACTTAAACTAAAATATTCTAGACATACAAAACTACTCTTGTTAACAACTGTTTTAAGTAATAAACCACAATAATTGTTAACACCAAACCCTAGAAACTTGTGTAATTTAATATAATAGTTATCATATGTATGTATCTATGTGTGTGTGTGTGTGTGTGTGTGTGTGTGTGTGTGTGTGTGTGTGTGTGTGTGTGTGTGTGTGTGTGTGT
>JAOTRQ010059331.1:0-13816 GCA_028565875.1 Hoplisoma paleatum
AACAAGTCAAGTTGTTGTCTTCTCCATCCTGTCTCTTTATTATTCTTTAGATGGGTTTTTTAAATTGGAAAGAATAATCATAAATATTAACTTGCATTTATATAGCACTTTTCACAGTCCCAAGGACGCTTAAGGTCGATTATATGTTATGTCAGTAAAGATATGTTAAAGACTGTAAAGATCTGGATTAAGGCGGCAAGAAAATACAATAAGTAAGGTCCTTTTTTCTTATGGACCGCAGCGGCTTTGTTAATTTGCAAGGGTAGATGGCAGATAGAATCATGAACCGTTCTAGAATTGGCGGTGTTGCCACTATGGCCTTGAACACTGTCGCCTCAGAGGAAGGAGGTCACTAGGTATTATTGTGTATTTATTTTACATTCTCAGCATTGGTGTATTGTGTAGTAACTTGTAGACGTGTTGTTCTGCAACATTCTCCACATTTAATCTGATCTCCCCCCTCATTTCCTCTCTTGCTCTCCTCGCTTACTCTCGCTTCCCATAAAGTTCATCTCAGGAATGTGTTCGTGTTTCCCCCCTCCGGCTTTTTCCACATTCTTATTTTCTTTCATGCAGACTATCAAGTAATCTATATCCTTTCTTTTTTTGTTCTTCTCCCTTGCATAACTCCTTCCTCCTTTCTCTTTTCTTTGCTTTTTCCATGTTTTGACATTTCATGCCATGTGTATTTAACTACAAATAGAAGATAAACATAATGAGTGGAGGGTGCTTTGTTTCGTTTAAATGTAATGTGGTCATATAGCCGCTTAAGATATCTTGTTGACTGGTGACTTGCAAGAAATTGTTAGACATGTCTATATCTGCATCCTGTTTACATAATTAGTCAGCATTCATTACTTCTGACAACTTATTTTATCAGTGCGTGTTATTAATCAGAGCAAGGAGTTCACTTTATTCTGTAGCCCTCCAAACGACCACTAGCTTCGCCTTGATTTTTACGAGATGTGACCACTTAAGATAGCTGATGCCCTATTTTGTGCAGCAATCAGTCAAGTGTGTGAGCCAGAGAGAGAAAGTCAGATGAAAATCCACGGGTCTGTGATAGGTGACTATGTAAATGAAGAAAGTAAAAAGGCACAAAAGGTTTTAATGAAATGCAGGGTGTTGTCATTTTATCACTATTTAACACAATGTCTAAATAATATTCCCTCATGAATACACTGTTTTTTCTGTAGCTATGTACTCTATCACACATTCTTTTTTTTGCATTACCCTCCTGGCTGATGCCGTCTGCACAGGGATAACACAAGGTTCATGTTCAACAAATGTTCAAAGAGTTTTATTCTCAAAAGCGTTCCTTGTTCAGTGAAATTCTTTCTTTGCTACTGGTCAAGATTGTCTAATAGAACATTAAGGAGATAAAGACAATTATGAAATATACTGTCTTTTCTACTCTCGCTATTGAATTTACAGTATCGTGATATGGGTAGTATTTACAGTTGGGAACATAGCTTTTGTGTACAGAAGAAATGTGTCAAGGAGAGTCCAATAGTACAGTGTTAACATTTACTACACTAATAAACAGTAATGAAAAGTTGATTACGGTGTCTCTTTGTACACAAAGCTCATCTATATATGAACTTGCCTCTGTGCAGATTAAGAGTGACTTGTGTCAGATGTTGTATCTCTCCTCAGTCTGTTGTGGAGGGGAGTATCGGTCAAGGGGAAATGTAATGCAGTTCAGCTATACTGGACACATCTGAATGTTTTTTAATTAAGGATATATTGGAAAATATAATGGAGTATAAAAGTCTTTTCATTTTTGTCATGCAGTCCATAATTCTTCTCCTAAAAAACAACAGAGAAATGTTAATATTAAAACAAGAATTTTATGTGAAACCAGACCCGCCGTGACTGACCTGGATAAAGCAGTTCATTTGAGTTTGGATGTTAAAATGAGTTTTAAATGACCTCTTTGCTACCTTATTGCTTTGATCGATTGTTATGCCTTAAGTATGAGTGAAAACAGTGTGTTTTAGAACAGTAAAACTTTTCATTCTTTTAGACCATAATGCAATACTTAACTGCCCAGTCCAGCAAACACAGGATTGGAAAGTAAATAAATAAATGTGCAGTAGTAAAGCAAACTCCCGAGGCACGATGAAATGCATGAATTATAAATGCACTTCTTTTATTAAATAGTGTTGCACGTCAGGGCTTCTATTGGTCTGTAAAAAGTCGTGACATTGGACTGGTCTGTAAACAGTCGTGATTAATCTATTACAATAAACTGTAAATAGTTTATCTTTATACTATTGGTGTGAAGGTTTAGGGTACAAATGATTGAATAAAACGTACCTGTGCCTTTAACTGGTGATCCCACTGGGAATAAGATCATAAATCGATATGCAGCTTTGTATGTGCGTTATGAATAAATAAACATCCTCTGTTCTTCTACAGTGAATCTATTTTTTGGGGAAAAAACAATTTCTTTTTGCAGGCGCACTAAATAAGTAAAAAGTTTAAAAAACAATACAGTGGGCCTTAGAGGGTGGCTTTGGGCCTTGGTTCCTCACAGTAAGAAGGTCGCGGATTCGATGCACAGATGGACTGATCCAGGTTTTTTTTCTGTTTTGTGTGTGTGTATGTGTGTTTGCCCTGTGATTGACTTGTGATGAAAATGAATATATAAATGATCAGAAGAAGACGGGCTTTACTTTTTTGATAATTTCATTGGTTTGTCAGCCATGGGTCCACCTTGACCTGGTGGCTATAGAACTGGGCTTATGATCGGAAGGATGCCGGTTCAAATTCAAAGGAAACAACTTTTAGCTATTAACTGCTCCCTGGGCACCACGGCTAGGGCTACCCACCGTTGCCCCTTAGTATGTGCACACTACTGTGTGTTTCACTGGATCAAATGCAGAAAGATAATTCCTATTTGTATCATTATTCTGAAGTACTTAGGATGGGTGGTATGGCATTAAATAAGTTGTCACATTTTGAAGGGTTTCAGCTTGGCACCACAAAATAACACTCACAATGATCAAACCATTACAGGTGTGATTGCAATATATACAATTGGGGTTTTTATTACACACCTTTATGCTTTATTTATCCCTGAATAAATAGTATCGTGCTTGCAAACTCCCTTTAACCACTAGACCACAGGTCTGTTGTAGAAAATGTTGCAGTTTGATTATAGTGTCAGAATGGCAAATAAAATACATTTTTTTTCCCTTTCTGTGTAACACATACCAGACAGGAACTAACCGCTTTAATTATTGCTCTAAAGGTTTTTTACTCCACTATCTATAGAGGGAATCATTCACTAACCTGTGTGTATTGTTCCTTTGTAAATATCGCTTCACCTTGTTTGCAATAGCTGTGGCTCAAATGTACAGTGTTTTGTGTTGTCTGTTCCAAATCTTCGACACAACCATTATATCATATCTTTGGTCTTCCTATTTTCAACCTCCATCTTTTTTTAATTTATTTTCTTTAACATATTAAACAGCCCAGCTGACACTACAAGCTAACTAGTAAGCTGTACCCGATCTTCACTACATATGAGCAGTTTTAACTATCCTAACTATGGTTATTAACTATCCTATGGTATGGCAGTGATGTCATATTTGGTATGATAATTGCACCTTCGAGTGTTCTGCTTTCATTGTTGCCATACATAGACGTTTTGTCACCTGAGAAGCTGTTGCTGCACCTATATCCCGTCTCTTAAAAAGTATGTTTCTGATTATCCAAACACTTTATGTTAAAAAACAATTGCATAAATCAGGATCTAATCATTCTTGTGCCAGGTTTTTAACAAACATTGTCCATGCGTCATCTCAGCTCCCGGCTCCCTCTAGTCTTAAGTATATCTCGTTTTGTTGACCAGGTTCTATTTTAATGCCTTTTTCACAGTGCAGTAATGAGCATGTGTAAGCTGGAACAGCAGTGTTTGTTAGCCTCTGTGTCATTTCTTGGCAACCTATGATAGCCAGTATGCTGCTACGAGGGCCATCAGGGTCTTACCTTGTGCAGTAGTGTGTTGCTGCGTATGCATTTATATGCAGTGTCCATCATCAGCCCCTCTGTCTGTGAGTCATTGTCAGAGTTTATTCCTAAAATTGCCAAACACAGATGGTGTGTCTGTTAGCATCTGCGTGCTTGTGTATTTTACTTTCCATCCAGTCAATGAATATTATTAAGCATGCATTTAAATTAATGAAAATATCCTTTCTTCATGTAGCTTTTAGTTTTTTTACTTGATGAAGAGCACATTTTGAGCCGTGTGGGATTGGGCAGTGGTAGGTCAGTGGTCAAAGTACCGGACTAATAATTAGAAGATTTTGGTCCCTGGTTCATGCCTGTTTAAATACATTCGAGGTAAAAGAATCACTATTCTTATGGGATATATACAGTGCTGCACTAAAGCATTGATATTTACACATTCAAACAAACATAATGAGTTATAAATGTTTTTTTTCAGGTTCTATACAAACATTTCAGGTTACAAACCAAAATCTTTATGTCCTGAACACGTGAGCAACTTAGTTGATTCACAGCACTGCGGGGCAACGAATAGTATTTGTTATTAAACGTAAATTAATTATGTCAATACATTCTCAATATCAATTTAGCTGGTACATGAAACAAGACATCCTCCCATTAGTTTGAACGCCACTGCCGATGCAAGCAGTGTTAGCTTAGTGTTTAAACATCCTATTTAGTTAAAAAGCTAAATATTTAGGGCAGCTTTATAGGTTTTAGTATACTTGGTATGCAAAGTGAACGAACATTCACACTTCAAACTGTTTTGTTGTTGTTGTTGTTTTCATATTTTGTAAAATGCTTAATATAAAAATAAGATCAATAGAAGAGGGTGAGAAAATAAAAGTGACTGGAGGGTCGAGCACGTGTTCTTAAATTCATTAAGGTAAGGTCAATAAAAGGCAATTTGTTGGTCTGATCCTGTAAATATTATTTAATTTAGATTAATCTTTTCACCATTTCTCTTTGTATACACACACTGGAGTTTGTCCTCCGCATCGAATCTAATCCATGTAGTGAAACATTCTTATACACAATGCAAAAGCCGTGAGCACACGTGTCTGGCATGATGGATAGCCCTAGCCATGGCACCTGGGTAACTGTTAGGGGTTTAGTGCGATTAGTGCCTTGCTCAAGGACACTCCAGTCATGACCTGTTGACTCTCGGGATCGACCTTCTGATTATAAGCTCAGTTCTCTAACTACCAGGCCACAGCTACCCCAAGAACCGATAGGATAACTTGCTAAAAACAGCACAAATATAATATAAGACTATAGAAAACAATTTGAAAGGTTAACATAATAAAGAAAAGATGGTTGCGATTATAGTGTATTTTTTAGTATTTTTTTTTTATTACTGTGACAAAATGCCCTATTTCCTACGCAAGTGTGTGCAATTTCAGGAGTTAAGGGGGCATCAAGATACCACTGTAATTTTCTTCTTTATGACCTCGATCAGATGGCAGTGGTAGATGCTGCTTCACATTAGAAAGAATAAACCACCTCATAATGGAAATGTTGGTCTTGATTCTGTTTTTGTGACCTAAATCAGATGAGATTTAGTTAAAGTAGGTGCATGTCATTTTTTTTTTAACAAATGAATAACCTTGCTGTGAACACATGCGCACAAAGCCATCTGCACAAACAGCATCACTCTCATCTTTCAGATCATCAGCCCCAAAATGCAAAAGCTAAATTTAACTCTGACACAACAAGCACACAAATATCACTCGCATTTTAAAATGTGAACTCTTTAAGGAATGGGTAGTTTGTTTGAAGGTTTTTATTATGTTTTTGTTTATCAGATTTTGTATTTTCTATTAGAATGGTACTTGGTAAGCCTTTTGAACTTTTTTGTGTTATCCCTGAGTGTCTGTGTGTCTGAGAATACGAAATGGTTAAATAAAAATCAAGAAGAAAATAATCGGATTGTTTACATTTGCTGTAAGAACCCGATGGTGTTATCAGGTTACACTGAGAGGTTGTGTAATTTGAGTGGTAAAGTTTTGTACATTGGACTCTATAGATAACTAGAAGTAAACAATTTTAATGCTCAACTAGCAGTTTTATTATCTTAACATGCATTACAACGACAGTGGTTCAAACCAGTAATTTGTGACCATTATTCCTGTACTTTAACTACGGTCTGCACAGTTGTTCAGTTGGCATCACCGCCTCCTCATAGCATGAAGATTTTAGGTTCAATTCCCAATTAGAGGTGTCTGGGTTTGTTCTGTGTTGAGCTTATGTGTTCTTCCCATGTCTGCATTGATTCTGTCTCGCTGACAGAGCTATTTGTTTTTGATATGCGGTTGATTCTAAAACAGGGGTTACGCAATCCACATTTCTTGTTGCTAAAACTAAATAACGTTCACTACTAATCACACTTTAGTTTGCTAGCTAACTTCGAATACTTGCTGAACATATTCAATTAAAATCACTGTTGTTCAGCAAGTTTGGCAACACAGGCGTTAATTCTCTATCACTGACTTCATTGATGGTTCTGAAAAACAGGAAACATTAATGGTAAGTTAATGGTAGTTTGGCAGATAGCTAATGCATACGTCACATTTAAAAAATGTGGTAAAGGGTCGGGAGTGTAGTTGCAAAAGGGGTGCTCATTATAGGCTAGTACCTTCACTCGTACTTGAGTAAAGTTTAATCAGAGTACTATTAAGTATTTATTCATTAATTAATAATTTTAATTAATTAACTATTAATTTCACTACCTTATTTACTCACTCTTTCTACTCTGGTTATACTAAAGGTGAGCGCCAGACAATGTGTGCACGCAAAAGAATGCTAGACGTCTCTGATTGGTTAAGAGTAAAAAGAGGCATGGCAATAAACCTCTCTTAGAGCGAGTAAACGTCACCTTGTTGCTGTTGTACTCGAATACTTTCTGAGAGTTTAGAAGAAAAAAAACCCTAAATTGTTATAAACTCATTCATTAAAAACTTGGCGGAAGCACATAATACTCTACACATCACCATAATCATGAAAATTGTTCTAAAGTAGTTTTTAATATTTTGATTATTAATGTCACATAATCTGCAACTGTTGCATGCATTTCTTGGGCAAAATGACGTTCGTTCTGCAAGGTACAACGCCAACAAAGTTAGTTTTGCAGGGTAGTGATGGCTTAATGGTTAAGGTTCTGAACTAAAGAAAGAAACCCCACTTCCAAGATGGCACTGTTGGGCTCCTTAGCAAGGCTTTCAAAAGCTGTTAAAAATGGTGTTCCATTGTAATTGTAAGTCACTTCAGAAAAAGCATATGCTAAAATTTTTAAATAGAAGTATATTGAGGCCATAATGTGTACTTTGTAGTAGATCATGTTTGTATGTTTCTAGACTTGTTTATTTGTCTATTTTTATTTATACTTTAAAATTTGTACATATGTTCATGAATAAGCCAAATTGGGTTTAGCATTCAAAATATACTCAAAACAAAAAAAGAGTAGTGAATGGTAGTTCTTTCCTAATTTTAGCATGTTTAAATTTGGAATTCCATAAGTATCTGTGATGTTACTGGGTCACTGAACCGAGGGGAAAAATGTCTCCGCTAGCCCAATTAGTCTCCAAAACACAGTCCCTGAAATAGCTAGTATAAACAAGAGATAAAACAACAGCCTAGGATTATTTTCCCTCTTGAGAAGGTCTATTGGGAATGTGCGAGCTTTAGCAGGTTTGTTATTATTTTCTCTTGGCTTCATTGGTGTGGCTGCAGCACCTGGCGGAATACCCATGGCTCAGGTAGTTAACGTGTAGCGTAAAGCATGGCTGAACTATGCCACTTAAACAGAACCTTGCCACCCTGCAGAATTTTATAAGATATGAACAGTGAAATGGTTCGAACCCTTAACTCCTACACAGCCACCCCATTGTTCTCTTGCTTTCTAACCCTCGCTTTCTGGGATGACAAGTGAAATCGCCTTTTCTCTAAAGCATTTCCTACTCTCATTCCTACACACACACACACACACACACACACACACACACACACACTATAGTTTGTGTAATGTACGAGTGTGTGTCTTTGAGTAGTATTGGTTTCTCTCCTGGCTGTCTTTCTGCTGAACAGACTTGACCATGTTGTCTTGTTGGAATAAAGAATGCCATGTGGCCTTCTGACGAGACCCCAAATGAGCAGCAGCCAGCTCTCATGTTGCCATGGTAGTATGTGCCGCTGGGCATCCAGAGGGAGTGCCAGGCTTGCCAGTCGTCTTTGAATATTGTGTGCCAGCTGGAGATCGTTCGTATGTTTAGATTTTCTTCTTTCCTATGTTTTAACCTCACTATTTTCCATACTCCTTTTTGCAACTGTATGACCACTGACAGGTGAAGTGAATCGTCGTCAACTAACCTGTTTGTGGGTGGAATATGTTAGGTAGCAAGTAAACATTTTATTTCCTAGCAGCGAAAATAGTAAAACCTATGGATTTCAAATTGCCATGGCTAAACTAGTGGTCTTGGTTGGAGTCAGCATTAGTCTAGCGGTTAAGGTACCGGACTAGTAATCTGTAGGTCGCTAATTCAAACGTTACCACTGCTAGGTTGCTGCTGGGTCCTTGAGCCAGGCCCGTAACGCTAATTGCTCCATAATTTACTATATAATGTCACTGTAATGTAAGTCGCTTTGGATAAAGGTTTCTGCTAAATGCTTAAAATGTAAATGGCCCCCTACAATTTTTTGCTCCAGGGTTTCATTTAAGGTTTAATTTCACTATCTAGTTGGGGCAGGAGGATTTCACAGTGCTCATAAATAAGAGAAAGTCGATGAGCTTTTTTAAAATGCTCCCACTCAATTGTAATAAAAGAAAATGGCACCTGAAATGTCTCATAGCACATTTCTATAATTACTTTTTGTGATGTTGAGTAATAAATGACCCATGAACCGCTAATAGTCCACTAAACTTGATGCAATAAAGAACCGGATCAGAAATTTCCAAAACTGGAGCTCTTGCTGGGTGTTTCTGGTATGTGGTGGGCACTATTTTTCTAAAACATGAGGTTATGGATTGCTTATTGATGCACGTGAGGAGTGAAGGCAGCTGCTGTAACTCTTCTGAATACAAGATGCATCACAGTTGCGAAGAAGGGCAACACAATATTAGAAAGGTGGTCATTCAGAAGCAAAGAGATTATGGTGCTTTGCTAATTTCACACGGTTAAACCTTTTGTATTTATGTGTATAATCATTTAAAATGAAAGGGGAGGTGGGGGATGGGTTGTAAGATGTTTCATATTTACATAGATATGGTATAATAAAAACTTTGGATTAAATAATGGAAAAAGAAGAATAGTAGTGCCAGATCAATCTTTGGATGAGTGTTAGGCTGGTTCAGATCTTGTAAACACGGTTCAGAAAGCCATCCAGAGGGGACTGAACATTGCTCTCGAAGGAATGTTTGGCCTTTCCTGTGTTTTTCTTTTTCAAAACACAACAACCGACACTTTCCGCAATATTTGATCAGCAGCAGCACTTTCAGCTCTATTCTACTCTATATGCAATCTAGGAAAGCCGATCCACATTTTGACATTGGAGGAGCTTGACAGACTCATCAATGTACTCATGAATGAGATTTACTCATTATAAGAGCCGCATGATGGAGCAGACGGTGATGATTTTATACCAGAATTTGCTGTGGCTTTGAGCTGTACTGGATCTCATCTGTGCTAATCTTCATCTTCACATGGCTCTAATAAAATTCCACATTTTAGTTGAACTCTACTCTTATTATAGGCTTTGGGGGTTGATGGTTTTTTTTCACGTTCAGTTTTTACCTGCTAATTTGTGGTGGGTCGGGTTTCACTACAAAACTAAGCTCAAGACCGGGCAATAGCACTTGTACATGGGAACGTTTGTGCCTGTGCGATTGTTCATGATTTACAGAGTGTGTGTATGTGTGAGTGAGCCTTCATTGCTGCTAGTACTGTACATGTCTCTCACACTAGCAACAGGGTGGACTATTTTGGACTTTTTCCCAGCCTCATGTTCCTACTATTGGGTTTTTTGGGTCCTCCACTTTGCTTTACAGATTGTTTCTTGAACTTGGCTAGAAGGATAGTAAGTGAAGCGGGGAAATGGTGGTCTTGAAAATGGTGGTCTTGCGTTATGAATTGCTAGCAGTGCAGATTCTTGTCTCTGGGGTTCTAACAGCATTCATTCACTGTTGGTAGGCTGTAAAATGCAATATTATATATGATTTGATGTCTTTGCCAATGTGGCTGATGGTTTACTTTAAGTATTGCACTGAATGCCAAACCGGAACAGCCATGTGCTTCGCTCTCAACAGGGTTTATAACTTCCTAAAGCATAAAACTGAAATCACTACCCTTTCATCCTAGACGGTCACACAAAGTGAAATATATATGGATGATACTACAGTCCACAGTCTAAGTGTTTTGATCCTTTGTTGGCTGAGTTTGGTGATGCATTGATCAGGGTTTAACTCCATTGGAAATTGGATAAGCACAAAATGGGAAAATGCTCCATAATATATTTTACACACAGTTGTTTATTTTGGACAGGGAATGTGCAGTCCAATCAATGTCACAAATTTGGACAGTGGTAGCTCAGTCCGAAAGCATTTCAGGCTAACAATTCAAAGGCTGTAGATTTTTATTAAGCCTGGCGCTCGAACCCTGCTACCAGAAAAAATCACCCATGTATATGTTTGTATATATAAAGTCTATTCTAAAATTAGTACGTGCAGAAGTCTACAATGATAGATATGAAGTGTTATCTTTGAACTATCTGTAGATGTCTGCATGGGAATAGTGGAGAAAGAATAACAAGAGATCAGCATTCATGTCTGGAAACATCTGGTTCTCATTGGTGGGTTTAGCTCGTGGAAAGTAGCAACACACACACACACACACACACACACACACACACACACACACACACACACACACACACACACACACACACACACAAAGCAAAAGAGAAAATCACTCAGGCCTCTTCATGCTGAAAGAGCTTGCTTTAAGTGAGAACTGAAATCCAACTTGATGATTTCAGCCCAGCCAAATGGTCAGACACGATACCTCCCACCTCACTGACCACACCTAGCTTGGGGCAATGGTCCCATTTGTTGAGCGATTTGTTTACAGCAAGCACACGTACACAACACAATGCAGAACGACCTATTCTTTTTAGCATTATGATGAGTATGTGTGTGTAAATGATGTAAACTACCAAGTTAGCTCATCTTAGACATCAATAAGCGTCCTGAAACTACACAAAGTCCCATGTAACGACAGCAACAACACAATAAAAAATTTCTAAGTTTTGACAATATCATCTTGTTTATTAGGTTTAGTCTGTTACTGTTTTATTGCTATTAGTGTTTTATTGTTTTACTTATAAAGTGTCCTGGTGTTTCATGAAAGCGCTTATAAATAAAAGGCTATTAGTAGTAGTAGTAGTATAAAAATCACATGACAAATTGCAAGGGTGAAACTCATCCGGTGTTAGTGTTCTAGGGTTAAACAGATGATCATGTGACCTGCTGGATTGGTTGGAACAAAGACCAGCAGCCACACCGACACGTTACGGATTCGGTTTGACACTCGTTCTTTAAGCTGTTTCGAGTTGTAAGAAAGATATTGTTTCGTTGCATCAATGTATTTTTTTATTAATCGAATTACTCGAGGAATTATTTAAACTCTAGTGTATAGTATTTGTTTTCTCCTCATCTCTAAGGGATGTGAGGCGACAGTGCCACTGACTGTAGATCATGTTTATCTAATTGTTGAATGAATGGCCATTCACACCATTTTCTCTTTTTATTTTTGTCTTTCAGTATCTTCAGGCTTGTTGAAGAGTGTCATCAGATTAAAACAGTGAGGAAGAGGAGGTAAAAGAGCAAGTAAGTAAGAAAACAATATGGTTAAGGTGATTTCATGAGTCAGAACAGTGAGTGATTACTCACACGATTCTCTTAAAGATAACTCTTTGCTTTCTGAGCACTCCCAGCTTTGTGTCTTTAACTAAGTGCACAATTGCTGTCTCAAGATTCTGTTGTCTGCACAGAAAGGACCGTTGGAATGTCTGCACATCAATAAAAAGTCAGCCCTGCCTTCTAACTATATATCTTTTTTTTGTATTTAAAGTCATAATTGCACTCTTTTCCTTACCCTTCCCATCTCTTTGTGATCCTTGTGCTCTGTTTATGTTGGCACCCAGCCGGTTTCTCATCACTTACTGTGAAGCTATCGATGTGAGCCGTGAAAGAAATTATGATTACCAGTCGTCTCCAAAATAATGACTGCAAGGATTTAGCTCCGGAATCGAAACCCTTGGCTTCTATACCACTTCTTAGCAGTGGCACGAATTCAAGACCGGATGGCATTTGAAACAAACTTTTCGTGATTTCCTTTTAAGGTTCTGTAGAGATCCAAGAGTCTTTAGGGGGAAATGCTGTGCGGTCCCAGATCGTGTTTGCGCCTGGACTCGCCCTGCTTTGGACAGTGATTTGTAGATTTGTCTCAATAATGAGAGAGCATATGTGCGAGTGGGGGTGAGTTTGTGGCTGTTAAAAATCGGTCCTGCCTCGCATTACTGGGTTTTAAGGAAATGGTCGAGGAAAATTTCACAGCTGCATTCAAATCAAGCATTGTGTTCTACCTGTACAGGGAGGCAGTGGGAGCGCATTGGTCAAGAGATTTGACTATTCAGAAAGTTCAACCCCAATAAGCTAAACAAGGCGCTCAAGTTTACATCGGTGATGACTGTAATGCTAAATTAAAATGCTTGTTGAATCTTGATTTAAGAATGGTAACATACAAAACGGATCGTCAAATGTACACAACACAGTGGTGGACGAGATACACAATTCATGTAGTCGAGTAAAAGAATAGATATTGAAAGTAAATATTACTCCAGTAAAATTAGTTTAGATTTTTACTGAGTGAACACCAAAAGTACAAATTTATTTACCTTAAAATGTACTTAAGTATTAAAAATAACATTATCATGATTTACTATGATTTAAAAATTGTATTATAATTTATTTAACAAGACTTGAATAATTGACTTTTAGACTAATAAATGTTATGATCAAACTTTATGGCATTTGTGCAGAAGTTCATATCCAGAACAACTAAGCAACTGAGGATCAAGGGTCTTACTTAAGGACCCAGCTGTGGCACCGGTGGGATTCGAACTTAGGACCTTATCTTAAGAAGTCTTAACATCTTACACACAGAGCTACTACCTCTCTTGGTTCACCAATATTTTAGTCTCTTAAATAGGGCCATGTTAGGTTTGGCTTTTTTCCCCATTTCTTCCATCACTCCCGCTGTTGCAAGGCTGGACTATGGTGCCGAACTCCACACATGTTTAATAAATAATAATAATAATACATTTTATTTAGGGGCGCCTTTCTTGACACTCAAGGTCACCTTACATAGTGTGAGCTGTAACTTGATTGGTGTAATTACACGCTTCTTTCAGTTTATAAAATAACTCTGAAATATAGTGAAATAAAAGTCCCCATAATAGAAATACTCCAGTAAAGTGCAGATACTCAAACATACTACTTAAGTACAATAACAAAATACATTTAACTAGTTACTGACCACCGATGGTGAATTGTGGTGTCACAGGCAAGTGTTTAGTATATAGGCAGCATCACATGGCAAAACTTATTATTGTTGAATTTGTTTTAAGATGTATAAATGCATATTTGAGCTGGTCAGTAACAACTTAGGCATTATTTAACATAACATAACATTGCATTTAGCCGACGCT
Source organism: Hoplisoma paleatum (assembly GCA_028565875.1). Taxonomy (NCBI): domain Eukaryota; kingdom Metazoa; phylum Chordata; class Actinopteri; order Siluriformes; family Callichthyidae; genus Hoplisoma; species Hoplisoma paleatum. Next base: position 13,774 of record JAOTRQ010059331.1, read on the forward strand.
TTTATCCAAAGCGACTTACAATGAGCAGACAGGGTTAAGGGTC
>JAOTRQ010059349.1:0-13815 GCA_028565875.1 Hoplisoma paleatum
CACACACACACACACACACACACACACACACACACACACACACACACACACACACACACACACACACACAAACGCACTCGTCTGAACACACAAACTGCCGGAGGAGAACGAGGCGAAACGTTACAACAAAAAAGAACGCAAATATTAACACAAACGAGAGTGGTGCAGGATAAATACACTTCAAATATGTGTGTGTGTGTGTGTGTGTATGTTTGTGTGTGTTTACCGGGTCGGGTTCACTTGTACGTTCTTCACGAGTCCGCGTGGGATACTTTCCGGTTTCCTCCGACATTCCAAAAACATCCACGTGATGCAAACTGAAGAGACCAAACTGTCCAAGAGTGTGTCTGATGTGACTCGTGTTTATCCCTTAATGTGATGAGGACGTGAATGAACGTTTGTTGTCATGGATACGAGCCCGGGGGTTTAAAAAACCTGACGTTGAATAATATTGCTCGGTAAATAAATAAATAATACACTGAACCGCGGTTCAGCATCCGTGGATTCACCTGTTGGCGGTTTTGCTCTGTGGGTCGAGTATCATTTTATTTTAAGTGTGCGAGTGCAGAGAAGAGAGAAACAATCGCCACGGTAACAGTGATGCCAGAGTTTCTTTTTTTTTTAAATGATGTAAAAAAAAGTCGACACCTATTAAGGACGATTTTTACTTCAACCGTCACGTCAGTTCCTGTTCAGAAGGAAATAACCTTCATCAAATTCCATATACAGTGAGCAGCTTCAACAGAAACCAGAACCGACAGACCATTTCTTCTCTCATCTCGACTTTCTGACCTTCGTCTCCATCTCCGGACTCGTTCGTTCCACCAGCACCGTGTTTATGTTTTGGAGGACTGAGACGAGAGGACGAAGTGAAGAAGCCGAGCTCAGATCTTTGGTCTCATATCTCGGAAGGATGAAGATGCTCTGGCTCTTGCTTTTTTTTATTATTATCCTCTCGAGCTCGGGTTTGATCTCAGACTCCAGCTGGACCACCGAGCAGAAACGATCGTCATTACTGAAGTGAAGTGATGAAGGGTGCAGTTACTGTTTGCAGCCGAGTTGCCATCGTGGTAAAAATCATAATAATAATAATAATAATAATAATAATAATAATAATAATAATAAAACACTTCCTAAAGGTTTGAAAAGATTCCGTTAAATAAGTTTTGATTATATTGATGATCTAAAATCAAAAGAAAATGAAATTGGTGGCGCGGCTGGAATTAGTTTGTCTCCTCACGTCCAGAAATTAGATTTAATGACTAATTATTAGAACAATTTTAACAATAAATTAAAAACTGTTAAATGTTTCCAACAGCTGAAGTACCAGCTGAATATATTTTACACCAGATGTACACCAGTGACCATTAAATAACATTTTTTAAACATTTTAATAGAAACAAAACCATAAAAGAAACGGATTAGGATTCGAACCCGGGTCAAGGCATTGGGAAGAGGCGGAAGACATCAGAAAGTCAAGAAATGTCTGGATGCCAAGGGCTCGAGCTCATTATCATGCAGCGGGCGAGTCCTAGTTGTCGCTACGCTACAGTGTACCCTACATATACCCAAGGGGCAGACATCAGGTAGTTTGGTGGTAGTTGGGCTTGAACCGGCAACCTTCTGGTCACCTGCTGAGTCTGAATCTTCTAAGATTTCTTCCTCTATCTATCTATTTTTTTCCAAGAGTTTTTCCTTAGCACAGTCGCCCTAGGCTTGCTAAGCAACAGCCATCGGTCCGGAGGTCCTTCTTTAATTCTGTAAAGCTGCTTTGTGACAACGTGAGTTAGCAGAAAGGTGCAAATATGTTCAACAGATGTTCTAGAACTCCGACGACAAACGTTATGATGTCATTCTACCGTTTTCGGACACAACGCTTTATAACGTCGAGCACGTCAAGCTGCTGAGAGAGATCGTCGGTCTTTTCTGATGTTGATGGATGTGGTGTGTTTATTTCTCCTGATCCGGTGGTGGAGCTTCATCGCTGTTGCCGACCTCAGCAGAATCCGGATCGACGACTAAATCGTCAACGGCTGTGCCCGCCGTTTGTTGACCTTTGCACTTGCGAGCAAATCGATGCCCACGTCCGCCCCTCAAGACCCGACGTAAGCTGCAGTCAGTTTCGAATTGATCTCCTGTTCGTCCGTAGCGCATCGATTCTCCTGTAACGTCAAGTGTCATTCTTTGTTTTTAACTAATCTGGCTTGATTGTAATTAGACGCCCCCTGCAGGCCCAACGACGCCTGACCCACAAATCCTTTCATACCTATTTAACTAAGGATTTATCTTATCTTAAGATTATGTCATAGTTGTTGTTTTTAACCGTCGTTGCCAGACTGAAGAAATGATATTCATTCACTAGCTCCTGGATTCACTCTCCATCCGAGCTGATTGCAATCGATGTTTTATTCAGTTGTCATTCATATTCAGAAGATCGTCGGGCTTTTCTTCTCGATAAATAAACACTAAGAAGTTCCCAGAACTCAGAGAAACACTCGCTGGCTTTAGAGAATCCAATTTCCATCGGACGTGCAACAACTTCAGAGAGTCTGATAGAAAAATTCCAGGGTCACAGTTCTCCCGGAGAACAAAGCAATCGCGGGGAGATGGAAAGAAGAAACGGGCGCCGACCAAAAGATGGAGGGCGTTGGTGGGCGATGGTTACCTGAGCAATAATCCAAGGACTCTCCTTAATCTCAATAACGCTGCCGTCAGTAAGAACCGGCACGAACGACCGGAACGGGTCCATCTGCTTTCCATAAAAAAGCAACAAAAACACGCCTCATTTAAATAAATGTGTCTTTTTGTCCTGTCCTCCACCATCCCCGGGTGTCCCTTTGCCCCTCCCAGAGCCGGAAATGTGACCACCGACCCCAATAAAGAGTCCCGCAAATAAATATACTTCCTGTAATGAAAAGTCATCGCTCACAGGTCCAGGTTTCACGCTTCTGTCCACATGATTACGAAAGACTGCCGGTACTTGCGCTTCGTTCATGCGACCGTCGCGGGTGCAGGTCGGGTCTGTTCAGACACAAAGCATCATGGGGGGAAAAAAGAGCCCATTCATTCTGCCTTGCCGCATCCTGCTGACCGTCAGTAGAGAGAGGTCCTAATAAATTAGAGGCACTAGATTAGCCGTCGTCGTGGTGATTAGTAACGACATCACTGTGGTTTTAGCACAGTGGCGCAACGTAAAAGCGTTTCCTGAATATTTAAATTAAAAGGTTTTTACTTATATTTCAACTAAAATCTTTTCTCAGCAGATTAAGGTTCCGTCACGAACCATCTGGATGGGAAGGGAAAAGAGAGAGAGAGTGAGGGGGAAAAATGTAAATAAAAATAATGAAATTGTTGAAGTGGAGCAACTATAAATATAAACGCTTAGTCACACTGAAACCATCCTGACGTGTCAGAGTTTAACAGACTAATTGGTATTTAAGAAATCAATATGCTGAGCTGTAAAACCAAGAATAAATAAGAGTGAATATTTATCTTGTCATCGAACTCGACCACGACCGAAGAGAATCCAGTACAAGAAATCATAACAATTAATCATCATCAGTAATAATAATAATATTAGAACTAATAATAATCACCTTACCAGAGACATTTAAAGTCATACAACATATTCCATAGATGAATGTCTCGATGGTCATATGATGGGTGGATGATTAGATGGACTGATGGATGATTATCTGTTGGATGTAGATGGATTGAATGGTTATTCGATGGGAGGATGATTGTATGATGAATGGATGATTAGATGGATGGATGATTGTATAATGGATGGATGAGTAGATGATGGATGGATAATTAAATGGACTGATAAATGATTATCTGTTGGATGAAGATGGATTGAATGGTTATTTGATGGGAGGATGTTTGTATCATGGATGGATGATTAGATGATGGATGGATGAAAGAATGATTCAATGGATGGATGAAGATGGATTGAATGGTTATACGATGGGAGGATGATTGTATGATGGATGGATGATTAGATGGATGGATGATTGTATAATGGATGGATGATTAGATGATGGATGGATGATTAGTTGATGGATGGAAGAATAATTAGATGGATGGATGAAGATGGATTGAATGGTTATACGATGGGAGGATGATTGTATGATGAATGAATGATTAGATGTATGAATGGAAATGGATGGTTGGTTTTATAATGGATGGATGATTAAATGGATTAGATGGACGATTATATGATGTGTGGATGATGAGATGGATGAATGGATTATCAGATTAATGGATTAGATGGATGAATGACCAGACGGGCGGATCATTAGATAGACGGATGGATGATGGATGGTTAAATGGACATATATTAAATAATCCGGTGCTTTCGGTAGCGAAAACAAAATGCTGAATAAGTAAATCTGTTGTTATGGACTCTCTCTCTCTCTCTCTCTCTCTCTCTCTCTCTCTCTCTCTCTCTCTCTCTAACACACACACACACACACACACACACACTGCTCCACCCACGTGGGACTCGAACCCAGGACCTTCTTGCCGTCAAAATGTCTCGTTATCGTCCACAGGGTCGGCCGAACGTCTCTTCTTGATTTGATGGATTTTTTATATTGTTCTATACAGGTTCAGACTTACTGCCGGGTTCGTGTGGACAAGCAACAGAGCGCCTCTTCCTCCAGTTAAACAAACAAACGAGCACAAATCTGTCATCATAAAGCATAAAGAGGCTAAAATCTAAAAGATAAAACGTTCCTGATTTGTTTACCTTCATCTTGCATCTCTGTTCCTTTATAATTTGTGCGTCTTCAGAATAAATTTATGATCTAAGAGGTCCTTTTGATTGGTCCTTTACTGTATCACAATTCTTTTGAATATTTATTTCGGTGTCATTATAATACATCACATATAATGTGAAATGTGATTTGTGAACGTTAACTTCACCAGGATTGAAATCTAACTTTATTATATTCAGGCCGAGGGAACAGAGCGACAAATATAAACACACCTCGGTTTCCTATTTCCCGCTGACAGCCTGTCCAAACACTTTTGAACGGGTGACTGGACCTAAATGTTTAGCGTTTTTCTTCGGCCCGAGCGCTCATGGCTAAGATCTTTAACACCCCGACTCCAGCCGAGAATAAACAGCAAGAACAAATCAAAACGACAGGGCGGTGCCACCCACGCTCGGCTGCCGCCAGGACCGGGGCGCTCGCTTCATCGGCATGACCAGCGAGTGCTGCCAACATGATCTCTGGATTCTAGAGAGTTCCATCGCACAATATGCTCGTAAATCAGCACAGCCGAATGGACTTTGCAGACAAAATATGTAAACAAATACTATAGAAATCATTTTATTAATCTGTACAAATTCCACCGAACATCGATAGACTCTTGTAGGCAGCTGAAGAAAAGTGAAAATTATATTTATAAGATGTTTAATGACATGTCCAAGCTGTAGGGCACATAAAACCAAACATTGTTGGACCTATGCATGAGCCTTGTGGTACTCCTAATCAATAAATCCTTCCAAAACCCGGCGCAGAAACGTTCATCCGAAGTTTTAACCACGATCGCATTCTGAACTGGACCATCTGTAGGAATAAAAGATTTTGCATCTCCTGGGCAAACAACAAAGGGACCAAACAAAGAGCCTCGTGGGAAACCCTGGAACTCTGTAACAGAATGAATGTTTTCCACCCATTCAAGAGTAAAATGCATGCGTAGTTGTCCGAGGTGAAGCTGTGAGATTATCCGCTAGTACACCAGCGCTGAGAGTCTAACCTCCTTAAGCTTTGCTACGAGTTGCCTGGACACAACGCTAGCCATGCTGTAGTCCCGGCCCCAAGCTTATTGAAATAGGTAGAATTGTGTCAGTGACAGCAATTCAGGGCCGTGCAGTTGCAAGACTTGAACCAGTCACCTTCTGGTAAAGCTCTTACCGTAATCACTGTCGTAGAAAACCAGGAACTTGCGCCAGCGTAGCTCCGTGATCAGGGACAGCATGACGTCGCTGAGCCGGACCGGGGGCCGAGCCGCCAGTGTGTAGCGGCCTCCGTCGGCGCCGGGCTTGAGCGGGCAGGCGGTGCGAGGCGAGCCGTCTTTACTGCGCTGGATGTAGAGGTGAGGGATGTGCATTGCATCGGTCAGGGACTGCAGGGCGCTGGCCGAGGCGCAACCAGTGGACGTTACCAGTGCCAGGATGCCCTGCGTCATCAGCTCACAGGCTGCCAAAAACGAAAGAATTTGAACGTTAGTTACCAGTCTTTTAAAATATATTAATATACTTTAACATGTCCATACAACACAAACACACTGCCACCAAGTTGTCACTGTCTGTTTGGCCTCTGAGCGAGGCCCTTAAAATTAACTCACTAACACTAACTTTAAATGCAACGCTATTGCAGTGAGGAACCATTCTTAGGACAACATGTCGTTAAGTAAAAGTTAAAGTACTGGTAATAAAATGTTACAAAAGTACAAGTGCACAGAAAAATACTTGATTGCACTTTATAGGAGTAACTGTACTTGGTTACTTTCCAGTCCGTGATCCGGATAACCTGGACCCGGATGTTTTACAGCAGACTGTCGGACCATCAACCGCCAAAGATCGACCGGATTAATATGGTGTGTTACAGCCCGATCTCACTCTTGACATCTCACCCTCGATCCACTTGTTACACCTCATCCCGCGAGTCGCGAGGTTGCGGGTCATAGTGACCACAGACCAGAAGTCCCGGATGAGTTCCCATTAGAGTGTAATCAGCTGTCTAGACAGAGTTTTATATCCTATTTAACACCTCTTTGCCTCGCCCGTCCTCGTTTAGTCTTAATGGAGGCTGCAAACAACGTCTGATCTTTACATCTCTGACCCGCTGTGGGTTCGATTGTGGTTAGAATTTAGGACAGTCCTTTTAAAATGTCTGTTACACACAATCCTCTTCCCACCACACACACAGACACACACACACACAGTGATACACACACACATACACACACACACACACACACACACAATTTCCTTTTAGCCATTGTAATGAAATAATTAATCAACCCAAATGGAAATAAAAAGGAACAAATATGAGGCCGCGCAGTAATGATACGAAGGCCTGGAGTGAGTGGTCTGAATACTAAAATGACCACAGAGGAGGAGGTACAGGAGGATATACAGGAGAAGATACAGTACAGGAGGTACATAAGAGAAGGCAGGAGAAGGTGCAGAATAGGGGAACGAGGATTCAACATGTCGGCAGAACTATTGTAGTCATATGAAAAGTAATTTTTTTGACATTATTAAGATTTTTATTCTTTTCATTTACAAGATAATATTTTTTACTAAATGTTTTAATAAGATAATAAAGTCACTTATTATAATAATTTTTATTTATTTATAAAATTATTTATTATTATTTTATTTATGATAGATCATTGAGATCTCATCGTCCATCCATTATGTCGTTTAATCCTATTTAGGGTCACTGGGACTTGGTGATTATAGTAAACACCTGAATGGGTTGGCAGGGCACGCACGCACGCACGCACGCACGCACACACACACACACACACACCACACACACAGAGGACAATTTATCCATCTCCAAATTAACCTGACTGCAGGTCTTTGGGCTTTGGCAGGAAACCAAAGTACCCGCAGGAAACCCTGTCAGGCCTCGGGAGAACATACAAACTGCACCACAAGCCCTCGATTAGCCTCACCTGAACCCGCCCTTCACTCTAATCTACCTATCTTTTTCTCACGCACGACACCTGTACGATGGGAAATCGAAGCTTCCACAGGAACACAATGTGCCAACAAGAGGACAAACGGCGGGTTCGGGTGCGCTGAAAAAAAGGAGCCCGGGGAAGCCGCAACGTCACTGTGGACATGAATATGTTTTTCAGCTACAATTACCGAACGCTTTTGTCAATAACGAAGCCTAATTAAGGCAATTAATTACACGGAACGTCCGGAACGTTCTCCCGATGTCGCAGGACCACCGACCTTTCTTCGACCTTGTTTAATCTTTAAATAAGACCTCAAAAGCTGAGAGAACAAAAATAAATAAATAAAAGAACCGTGATCCAAGTTCGGTACATCCTGCGACCCGGAGAAGTTTGGTAGACCAGTTTGATACCACCGTCATCTAAAGGTTTGACAAAGATTTATAAGAAGACGGCAAAACAAGCAGCTTGTGCTGTCACCTCGGAGTGAGACGGACCGCACATCGGCTTTCAAGAGCGCGCTGGAGACATCCCTCGATGTCACTTCCTGTCTGGCTTCTGAGATAAGCAATGCAAGGTCAGAGAGTAACAGAATACACAATGTGAACCTGGCCGGAGATAAAGAAGCACGTCAGCAACAGGGAGATACGGTTACGGGAAGGATGACGAGCCTTTATGTGTGGCATCAGTGGTCTCTGGTTTCCTACCATAGTTCACAGACTTGCGGTCAGGTTAATACTGAAATTGCCCCGTGTGGATTCCGCCGCATCCTGGTGGTTAGAGAAACCGAACTTGTGATCGGATGGTCGCCGGATTGGTTCAGAAAGAGTCGACAGGTCACGACTGCGCCGGTCATGTGTGCTCACTGCTGCCCCCTGGTGTGTGTTCACGAGCGTGTCTTACTGCACGGATTGGTTTAAATGTGCTGAAAAAATATTCTCAATTCTAAATAGACATATTTTATGTAACCCACAGACCTATTTGTTTATAAAAGGTGTTATGAAAAAGATATATGTCCACTTTAAACACACTAAACCAACAGACAAGAAACACTTGAAATCTACCAATTCAATCAACCAATGAAAACACAGAATAGTAACCAGAGCCGAGGCTTTCTGTGCGGCATTTGCATGTCACCCACCGTGTATGTGTAGATTTCCTCCGGGCACTCCGGTATCCTCCGACAGTCCAAAAATGTGTAATGTTTAAACATGTGAGGCAAACTGAAAACACGAAATGATCCGTGTGATGTTTGTTGTGAAATAAATGCTGTTATCTGACGTGTAAAACATGACATCAGAAGCGCAATCAATCAATAAATCATGTATCCACAAGACGCGTAGACTTGTAAATCACCTGTTGCTGACTCATGATGCACCGGTCCTGTCTCTGAGACTTTCTGAAGACGCTTCTAATGCGTCGGTGTTCCTGTCCTATTCACCGCGTTACTCATCATTTTAATAGCCGTCTGTGATAGTGCCTCGCTCCCGAGTCGTGCTCCTTTTATTGGTTCCTTCAGGCGCCCTACTTTACCATCATGACCTTGAAACAGACCTACAGCAAATCCCGCCCCTTCTCCGTGCTTCGATTTTGTACATCAGGGGAAAGAACGCTGGTCATTTTGGCAAGATAAACATCACTGTCACGCCGAGCCCATAATAGCCATCAGGGGGAGTAATGGGGTCATTAGCTGTGCCTCGGATATCAGCTCTAGGGTTCGGACAGGACCATCGTTATTGCTGAGATTCTCTTGGTTTTGAGTTTTTAATGTTTTTTTATTATATTAAACGCCGCCGCAATCCACAGCTGCGTAATTTTTTATTTTTATTTGGCTGGGTGCTTGTTACCAGGGAGCATTTATGGCTCCACATTATTGCCACATTAACAGTTCATCATCGACTGGTAGCAGCTACAAGACCAGTGCAAGAGGACAAACGCGATTATAGAAACAATCCATGGAACGTGAACTTTTAAAAAACAATACAAATGTTATTGTAAATATTTATTTTATATTTATTGTTACTGTATGTCATTATTACTTCCATGGTAAGAACACAAAACGCCCGAACACACAGGCCAAGACCATTACTAGACTATCAACATGGTACCTGGTCTGATTAAAAAGAAGATAACAGGAAGAACGATTCGAGAAAAGCAAATCAAACTTCCATACAGTATGTGTGTATGTATGATTTATTTTAATGTCATGTTTTAAGCTCTGGGTTTACGTATCCACACTCATGGACAATTTAGACTATCCTCCGCTACCAATTACATTTACTGATGATCTTTTATGAATGGCGCTTCCAGGTGGAGTCGGTGGGAGACGTGTCACCGATTCCTCTCAGCTCGAAGCCCAATGGCTGTTTCCGGATGACTTTGGGTAAATATCTTCAATGCGGGTCACTTCCGCCGCCATTACAGAGACGGATTCTCGCCCATCCCATTGTCTTGCTGATTAAAGGTTATAGAAGCGCTGGCATTTCAAATTCATTTTGCTTGACTTCCCCCCCCCCCCTCCTGCCCGTCCACGGGGCTGCTGAGACTAAGCGCCTGTATTGGCAGCCGGTGACATTTGTTAAGTCAACTTTCCCTTTTCTTTCGGCCTCGCACCGAAGCTTAAAGACGCTCTGTTGTTTGTTCATTTGGTTTTTTCTTCCCTCTGCGAGGACGTTGTTGGCGGAGAGATCGGCCGAAACCTTGGAAGGTATTTTTTCCGGGACCTGAAACAGGAAGGTCTGGGTCAGACGATTCCTTTCAATTTGTGCAGACAGGAAAATGAGCAGTCGAGGTACAGAGACACGAGGTTATAAACAAGCACCGGGTTCAAGTTGTTTTAAGAAAATACGTAAAAAGTCTGATAACATGAATCAGAATGTTTTATCCTTTCTTATAATATTATAATAATAATAATAATAATAATAATAATAATAATAAGATGCTCTGATTATCCTGTTAGCATGCTGTACAAACTAGCATGTCAAACAAGCTAACATATCATCTAACAAGACCAACAAACCCCAAACTTGCAAATAAACAGACATAAATACAAAATTAACAAGAATTTTGTGACATAATAAAAAAACTCTGTTGGTTGCTCCGTGATCAGGAGATTTTGAGGATTGTAAAGCTCAGATTGAAACAGACGCTGGGTGGGTTTGGATCGGATAAGAGATTTTTTTTATCCCCAGGCTGGGTGATGGAGGAGGATGCTGAGACCTGAGTACACACACACACACACACACACACACACACACACTGTGTGTGGGCACTGGCACGGAAAACCGCCACATCCTGTTCATGACGCCACATCTGATCTCTACAAAACATGTAGACTGAAAAAAATGAAACCTGGTCGAACCCGAGTCCCTACAGTGAACTTCAACAGCTGACTGTGACTCATTACCTCACTATCTCACTGCCTTGTTGTCTCACTGCCTTGTTGTCTCACTGCTGTGCTGTCTCACTGCCTTCCTCTCTCACTACCTTTCTGTCTCACTGCCTCCCTCTCTCACTTCCTCGTTGTCTCACTGCCTCCCTCTCTCACTACCTCACTACCTCGCTGTGTCACTGCCTCCCTCTCTTACTACCTCGCTGTCTCACTGCCTCGCTGTCTACCCATATAAGCCGCTTTGTATGAAGGCTAAACCGGTTGGAAATTTATCCACACACTGCGATTCTCTTCTGTCTCGCCTGGATGGTAATAAATATTTAGCGCTTCACACTCCGTCCACCTCACAGAATTCAAAATGAGACCTTGTAACCATGGTAGCGATGCTGCATCATCCAGACATGTTAGCTAAAGAAATATTTGATAAAACCTGGAGAATGGATGGGATACAGGAGAGATTTGGAAGCATCTGTGTTGCTAAAATGACGCAAACGAGTCTCTGGGGATGCTGTTGACGATCCGGCCGTGTGGTTCCACATGTGTACGGCTCACAGAGAGACGTGAATGCGACGCTGCATGCTTTAGGCTGTACGGAATATTAACCATGCGGTTCGTGCATCTGGGGACTTCGGCCATTTGTTTTGTTCTCGTTCACCAAGTGATCTCAGTGGCATTACAGATTTTGTGAGCACAGAGAATCAGTAGCAATTGCCTTCAGCTGTGCGCTCCCTATTTAAAGTGGCGCAACCTAGCTGAAGGTGACAAATTGTTTTAGTAAAAATTCTGCAAATTCTGACTTTGTTATATGGCCTGTGAAGTCTATAATAAGGTTATGGGGCTAGAAATGAGAAGTTTGCCAGTTCAAGCCCCACTACCAGCAAGTTGACGGTTTGTTGTAAATGTTTAGTTGTAGGTCAGCCAGTTAGACTCAGCAATATATAAAGTATTTGTTTTTGTTTCTTCATTTCACTGTGCATGTTTTTGTCTCTTTGCTTTTTTCGTTTTGTTGGCCAGAACGCTCTATAGTGGCCGTCAAAAGTCCCCTTGCGTGCATTTCTTTTGTGTTTCTGAGTGCACACAGCGGCGTCAGGTTGAGGTTCTGACGTTCTTCCTGAGCACACTAAACCAAAGCCGAACGATCGGATAAGGATCAATGCTCATCCCCGACTCTCCTGCCCAACTTCCAGATCGTCCAATCAGCCGCCGGTTCGCTCGCTGCTGTCCGATCCGTTTTAATGAGGCTGAGGAACCGTACCTCACCATCCGGTCAATCCATCCTTCTCTTTCTTTCTTTTTTTCCATGACGACAGTGAAACAATAAAGATAAATAAAGTTTTTTTGTATTCTTCCTCTGCAAACCGGCGAGAATCGATCACACCCGGAACAAAGCCTGAGCACTTTATTAGGAACATCGTCACCGGATCGTACGCGGCATTGAGTCGCATGGGTGAAGATGAAATATGCGTCGCACAGATGAAGGCGTTTGCATAGAATTATTATTAATCATACTGTAAGGAAGAAGAAAAAGTTTAGTGTATATAAATATCTGCTCGTGTTGCCGATACAAAAAAGCCACAGAACTAGATCTGGTCAACAATGATGACGTCACGGGTGAATTGCTGAATGTGAGTTGCCAAGGACAACAGCCTCATGCCAAAGCATCTCTGCCCGGTTGGCATGGAGTCCTATTGTTCAGTGCTGTTCAGACTTGGAGGATGTAAACGAGATCTATAGGCATATTGTTCCGAGCCTGGAACAGCTGGCAGAGAAGAAAATCTCATGAAGTTTCTCTGTTATCGAGTAAAAGTGGATTATTTATTCCTCTCATTTCATTCATTTCTTTATTTTGAATGAGTTTTTTTTTCTCTCCCGACGGAAAGCCACCGGAACCTTCGGCATACGAGGCTAATGAGAGCAAACATTCGGCTCATGCTACACCGCCACCTCATTCAGCTCAATAAACGTCAAACATCACGACCTCGCAACGGCTCGGTGTGGGAGGCCGCCGGCATGTGTGTTTGTCTGTGTGTGTGTGTTTGTGTGTCCGCCACTGTCGCGCTGATCTATTCAAATAAATAAAAAAAACATTTATTTTAAAACGATGGTAGATATTGGCGGTTTGAGTAAATGCTGCTCCCCTGATGCTGTAGGTTTGTTTATTTCTCGGTACCTTTCCAGATGTTTAGATTTCAGGCATGGACGAGACTCGACTCTAAACAGAGGCTTCGAAGTCAATAAAGTAACTCGACTTTAATAATTCAGTGGATTCTCGAGGTATCGACGGATGAAATAACAAACAGGGGCAGTGAATGATTTGGAGACATTTAGAAACACTTGTTGCACATGTAACAGGTGACAGAGAAGTAAAATGTGACCTGCAACAGGTGACATGCGTGACAAGGGATACACATAACAGGCGACATGTCATACATGATGCGTAACAGTTAACACACGTGACAAGTGACACGCGGAACAGGTGACAGACGTAACATGTGACCTGTAACAGGTTACACGTGTAACAGGTGACATGTAATGACGCGTAACAGTTAACACATGTGACAAGTTACACGTGTAATAAGTGCTAGGCATAACGTGACGAATAACAGGTGCGTAACAGATGACATGTGTAAAAAGTGACACACGTAACTAGGGCTGTCCACAACCAAGGATTTTGTTGGTCGACCAGTGGTCGTCATTTACTCCAACTAATCGACTAGTAG
>JAOTRQ010059360.1:0-12500 GCA_028565875.1 Hoplisoma paleatum
GAACTTGTGAGACTACTGGACAATTTCACATTTCCGATCAACCTAGTGCATGTTTTTGGACTGTGGGAGGAAACCCAGAGGAAACCCATGCTGACATGGGGAGAATATGCAACTCTATAGTATATATATAAAATACAATCTGGCTGCTGGTTCAATTCCAAGAGTCGACGGTTCAAGACTAAAGTGCCCCTGAGCAAGGCATCTAACCCTTCACTGCTATCCGTACACCATGGCTAGGGCTTCCCAGTGCACCGTGCATAAGTGCTCATCAGTGCCCCCTAGTGTGCGGTCACTAGCGTGTGTAAATTTGTGTTTCACAGCACGGATTGTGTTAAATCCAAAGGACTTTTGAAACTTTTGTGAAATTACTACGATAAATGTTGGTTTAAGTGTTCTGACTTGCCCGAGGAGCTGAAACTCTAAAATACTACTGCGTATAATCGAGCATCATCACTTACATCAATCTGACAGTGCCGCCGACATTACCGTGAAACTGAAGCGCTGCAGAATTCTCTATTGCACAATTGTCATTTCAAAAGACACAGCGATGTGATGAACGTATAAAGGGAACTGTAATTTCCTCCCAGTTACATAATTCTGAAAGCAGATCAGGGGAAAAAGAATTACCTTGCGGATAGAAAGGTTGATATGGTGGAGGCTTTTGTTGATTGGCGGACGAACACTCTGGGTGGAGGAGATGGTACTCTCCGGGCTCTCTTGTTCCATCTGTGTGAGGAGCTGACCGGCACTGGGTTCTTCATCTTTAGCTTTTTCATCTTCTGTACTTATGTACAGACTGAGTTTCTCTCTGCGCAGCACTTTGCGCATGCCGCCGTTCCTTCGGCTTGGCTGACTATTCTTTTTTTTATTCTGTAAAGGCTGAGATGTTTTCCACGCCAGTGTAGCGTCGTGAAACTCCACAGCATTATCTGGGTTCTTCATTTCATCCAGGATCGTCTCTTGGTCCTCCATCATGAAAAGTCTCTGTCAGGGAATGACGGATTTGCATTAAATAAATAGACACGACCGAGACTGTAACTAAAAAGTACTGATAAAATGTCGAACCCAGTCCGATAAAGTGATAGAAAGTGGTGAGACTGAGCCACTCTTGCTACCAGGATGCATTAACCAGTGTTTTTGTAGTGCTGGTCACAAGCACGGATCAATAAGTGCGGTAAGGGGATTTCTCCCAGGGAGCGGCTGAAAGGATTCACATATTATCCATAAATCCTTAACAACTGGAATCATCTAAACTCATAACAGTTAAAACTAATTTGGTAAACAAGACTTGGGGAAGCTGCGATAATTCCAAACCTTTCGCTTTTTTTGCCACGCTTATTTATAACATAAATAAAAAGAAATTTATTTTATTAGAATATTTCTTCCATCCCGGTCCTTTTTTTTTTTTACACACATACGAATTACTCAGTCCATGCAGTGAAACACACATTTACGCACAATAGCGAACGCGCACTAGAGGGCGGCAGTGAGCACACGTGGAGGGGTCCGGTGTCTGTCTCAAGGAGTCAAATAGATCAACACAATGTTTATTTATATCTATAAACAACAGGATTTTATAGCACACCAGTGCCAAGAGTATAAACATTGGAACTTGACTAGGAGCCACCCTAACAACCGTAGTGCCGTCCAAAGCCTGGATAAATAAGAGCGTTGTGTCAGGAATGGCAAACTGGCAAACATGAAACATGCATATGGCAAAAATGTTCAATAAAAGTATGTATATGTTTCTCTTTTTTATTTTTTATCAGAGTGGCTAGAGAACTGAACTTGTGATTGGACAGGTCACAACAGGTCACAACTGAAGTGCTTTTGAGTCCTCGATGGCTCCCCGGGCACCGTATCTAGGGCTGCGTGGCCGGATCTGCTCCATAAGGCCACATCTATAGCAAAACGATTGAAACTAAAGGTCTTTGATGTGAGTTTTGGCTGAAGTGTTTATGTCGTTTACCTGAAATCTCTTGACAGCGACTGCACCCTCCGATAAGGAACGCACTGCCAAGGGTGTAACCTTCAGGGCAAAAGTCATGGAGTTGAAAACCGCTACCACAGTAAAGGCCTGTCGGGACCAGCGGGTAAACAAAACGTGTATTAGAAAGACAAAAGGACGTAGGAAAGGATAAATGGAGCGAAAGAAACAGGCGAATTCAAATTAACTCATTAATTTCTATTCACTGTGATTTAAAGAAGTTTCCATAGTAAACAGCAACTTCTTCTGGATTCTTCCCACAATCCAAAAACATGCACTAGGTTGATCGGAGATGGGTGAAAATTGTCCTGTAGTTTCACAAGCTCCCTGTAGCGATACGGGGTTGGAGAAAGATCTGGCAACCTACTCCTTAAAAATAATTGCTGAGTAACTCAGGGGATCAGTAGCGCCCCACAGAGGGACCCGAGAGTCGGGAACGACTGGAAACGGGTAAATACACACACACATACATACATACATATACTTTTACCCACTGAATAAAGTACAGTCGAAATAACATGAATGGTTCGAATCAACTTATTAATGTCTAAGAAATTGTTAAGGGTTTTATACACTTGAGTTGAAGGTTGAATAGATTCTTTTACAATAATATAAATGCTTCTGCAATACAAACAATTAAGTAATTTATTTTAAGACTTTTAACACATTATGAAGCGCACTACATATTTGACATAACACAACATTCGGAAGAGACAATATGGCGTGTTATTAATGCACTCAGAGCGTTCGTACCTGTGCCGCATCGAGATCGTTACCCAGGGCCATGTGCAGAGTGAATGTACACACGCTGGCTATGACGACAACGATGGGCGCTATGCCAATGGTGAGACTTTGAACATAGCCAGCTTTTTCCAATATCTCCTTCTCCTCTGATCGAACCTCTGGAGACGAACAGACAAGACGAACAGTCAGACGATTATTCATGTATTCTGCTCATCGATGCTGGTAGCTCAGAATGGCCGATCCTTCTGCCCTGAAACCTGAAGCGAGATGAAGCTCCGGATGAGTGTTACGCACAGTTCGTTTGAGATCACGAACCCCTCAGCGTTACTCTTCTAAATAGCTGCAAACAAACTGTTTTGCAGGATCACAGTCGGCGACTCCGTCAGAACCAATGAACTCTAACCCAGACCTTTGCAACCCCTCAGTGATGCGCTTCAGTTCCAATCCAAAGCTCGGAGAGCCAAATGTGCCCGGATCGATGCTCAGTTTATTATAGAATACTGTTAAGAATGTATATTTTAGTAGCAAAATGCTGTTTCCTAGCATATCCTTCTAGTCCTAAGACACCGAACCTGCCGTGCGATAAGGCTTAGTCTTTCTATCTTGCATTTTACCTCCCAAGTTAGATAGGATAATCCTTTATTAGTCCCACAGTGAGGTCAAAATCACCTTAGGCTTTATTAAAAAAGAGAAATGACATTAGCCTGGAACCCGTCCCTACCAAACACCCTGTCCCGGTTTACAGGCAAACACCTATTATGACTGTTTTCCTTGGGAATGACAAGTCGTCTGATTTCCTCAGAGGCACAAGATGTATGTTCATGCCAAACATCTGGTGTGCAGTGTGTTAAGTGCACATTCAAGATTAGGAAAGAGGGATCGGATTCCCTGGTTAAATCTATAGTGGTGCAAGCGCTGCAGCATCTGCTAAGATTCTTATGGGCTTTCATTTTGTATCATTTAATATGTGACCGCGGCTATGAAACCGTCGCCAGATCTAATCATCAGATCAATGGATTCAAAGTAAACAAAGAGAGGAAAATGCCAAAATGATGAAGATTTGAGCGATTTGGCTTTGTTACAGTAAATAATCACTCGTAAACTTAGATTTTAGGATTTGACTTTGTAAATTTGATTTCTAACATGATAAATGGTGAAATTCATGATTTTATTTACTTTACGTTTTGATTTTCCACTGGAAATTACCGGACGTCGCTTTGTAAACATCGATTTCTGACGTCTTTTATACGACTTTAAGTGTAAAACCACTGATGATTTGGGTGTTATTGGGTTATGGAATTTATTTTCTATCATTATGTATTTACCCGCTGTTTCAGTCGTTTCCGACTCTTGGATCCCTCTGTGGGGCGCTACCGATCCCCAGAGTTACTGAGCAATTATATTTTTACGGAGTAGGTTGCCAGGTCTTTCAACAACCCTGTATCGCTACAGGGACCTTGTGTGTGAGACTACCGGACAATTTTTTTACCCATTTCCGATCAACCTAGTGCATGTTTTTGGATTGTGGGAGGAAACCGGAGCACCCGGAGGAAACCCACGCTGACACAAGGAGAATGTGCAAACTCCGACCCCGGGGATCGAACCCGGGACTTCTTGCTGTGAGGCGACAGTGCTGAACCACTCAGTCACCCAAGTGGCTAAATTGATGATTTCAAATCTGTTTTTAAAATCTAGTGAGTAAAAAATATAACAGAAATACCTCAATAAAAGTCAATTAGAGAGACCTGCTCAGTTTTCTAACCAAGTCCGGTGATGTTGAGTGATCGTGGGTGGTCTCCAGACCTATTAAAACTTCAAGACAGCGGTTTGTTTGTCCTGAATTAATTATTTCCTATTCCTCGTTGTTATTTCTGTGCCCTGGGCATCACACATCATACTGCCTGAGGTGTGTGTGTGGGGGGGGGTGTAAAAAAAACAAGCTGTGTACGCCTCCACTGACATGTGTGAGGCTTCTTATTTAACGGGTCAGGACTGGATTCTCAGTGAGACTTTAACACACATCACTGCTCTGGCATCAGTGAGATTTTTGGTTTATGCTTTCATGATACATTTTTTTCTGGTTAATTACATTTTTATTACATTTAGCAGACTTTTTGATCTATTGAGGGTTAAGGACCTTGCTCAGGGGCCCAACAGTGGCAACCGCAGGATTTTCTCTGATGACCTTATGGTCACTAGCCCAGTACTTTAATCACTAAGCCATTATATCACTAAGCTATAATATTGTTGTTAATTCTAAGTTAATTGTAGAGGCAGTGATGGCTTGTTGATTAAGGTGCTGGGCAAGGACCATAAGGTCGCCAGTTCAAGCTTCGCTACTGGCAAGTTGCCATTGTTGGGCTCCTAAGCAAGGCTCTTAAATAGCTTTTTGGATAAAGACGTCTGTTGAATGCTGAAAATATAAATATTGATCATTCATATGCTTAAAAGTGAATTCCCTTCACCTTTGACAACGTATAACGTTTTTAAGAGAATTATGACATCACAGCGTTTTTATAGAATGTTCTAAGTTTGCAGAATTAGTGTGTTTATTGATTTAGGTCACTGCTGAAACAGTGTGTGTGTGTGTTTCTTTTGTTTTTAGTGCCCACAGGAGTTGCACTTTATATGAAAAGAATTGTTGCACCCTCTCTGTGCATTAACTATCGAATTCTCGTGACGTGGACGTTATTTATGTTTTTATTATCGTTTAATTTACGTTTTGCAGATGTGATTAAACGAGCAATATTTGTGCTTTATGACTTTATAAAAGTGTTCGTGTAGCCGGTGTTGTTTAAGTAAATGCTTAAATGATGTGTGCATGAAAAGCAGAACGGTGTATTCTTCTCGGTGCATTGTTGCCTATTAGTGTAGTGATCCTGAGACCGGGCAGCACAGTGGCACAGTGGGTACCGCTGTTGCTGCACAGTAAGATGGACTTACTAATAGAATATAATAACTTATGATGAATATTATGGCGCTTAAGTTGTGGACTTAATTCACTGGCTGAGGATTTAGTGTGTGACCTTTTTCTTTTTTCTTTTTAAATGTAGCTGTTTTCTCTTTGCTCTCCAGACTTGTCCCCTAAGCTATATTTATCTGTTTCCAATATTAAAATTAAGTTATAGTGCTCTAGAGTCCACTGGACTAAACTGCATTACAGTCGTAATTTATTATAGATTTTTTAGATAGACTTTCTTACAGTGTCTAGTTCAAATCGTTTTGGGTTTTTTTTCAATTAACATTTTGCAGATGTGATTTGACGAACAATCTTTTCTGCTTAATGACCCAAAGAAATATTTATGTAGCCGATGTCTGGCGGCTTTCACGTTTATAAAAACAATGCTTAAACGATTGTGCATTATTAAGCAGACTGGTGTATCCTTTGTGCAAATGCTAGTGGCGACCTGCTTATTACTAGCCACTAAGTCATCACCGCTTTACAAATTGTAGGCCCTGTGTGTGTGTGTGTGTGTGTGTGTGTGTGTGTGTGTGTGTGTGTGTGTGTGTGCGCGCGTGCGCGCGCTGTCATGGTCCTGGATGAATGATCCTGGCAGTTAGATAACCTGGGGTTCCTCAGGTTCCGTGGCTCGGGTTGTCCAAAGTGCTGGGCAAACGTGTGCTCTATGCTGCCCCCTAGTGTGTGTTTACTAGTGTGTGTTTTGCTGTGTGTAACAAGTACGGTAGCGAGAAAGAGTCTAAATTTTATTATGTTTAGCAAAGAAGCAATTTTTAATGATGCCAACATAAGAAACCATGAATTCTAATAAATACCGAACACAATCTTTGGCGACACTTTGTAGAAATTTATTATAGAGAATGCAACAAGTCATTTGCTATTTGTGTTCGTTTTCTTTTAGCAAGTAAGATCGAGTAAATGAGAGTTGTGGCATCTTGACGAGCTTTTTATTGCTGTTTAAAGGCTGCTTGTGTTGCGGCGATTTTTTTCATAAAACCTCCTTTAAAGTTACTAAACAACAACATGTTGGCACGTCTGCTTTAGTGCTAATGAAATGTTGACTAATGAAATGTGTACTTTTCCATCTCTTGATTGGTCTTCTGTGCCTGGGATAGTTACACTTTTATTGTGGCTTTTATAAACGTAAAAAAAACAACTCGTAACCATATCTCCCGATTACGTTTCACATCATCGTATCATCGTATCGGCTTCCTTCATCTTCCTCCGCGAAGGCGTTTATATTAGACGCCTGGAGCTGTGCCATCTTGATCCTGTTTGTGTTGGTCCATCGCACAACAGTCTCGTCTTTGTACTTTGTACAGTACCCAACAGGAGCCGGACCCGGGCCCAACAGTAGCAGCTTCGCATCGGTGTGGTTTGACCCTGATTAGTTTAGATTACTAATCTTGTACCCTAACCACTTCACTAGTGGACACGGGGAACCACAGTTTCAAACATAACTCTCAGATGAAGTGACGGCAGCGTCGGCCAATCACACGTTAGCAAGAAACGACCGAGCCAATCGGACGGTCTAAAAGAAAACAGGCTTTGGCCTTCGAGCGCCCTTTTCCCACTGGTGCTTGGACGTCAGTCTATTATAATTTAGTCTTTTTTACAAGTAAGACGTAATATGAATTGTTAAAATTAATTTAAAAGCAAGGCAATCGTCTCTTTAGCACAGTCGCCATCGTGTGTATTAACTGCAGCGTTTACACTCACCTTGAAACGCGGAACAACAGCTGACATTTGGAAATACGCAGCGACAGATTTCGAACGCAGCACAAGTGCACTCGACCGGCTCGTGTCATTTACATCACAATATCATAACACACAATAATCTGTGTCGAGTAGGATTACAGAGATTCAGAACTGGCAGGTTTCTGGACCCTAATACACATTCAGCAAATGAGTTATTATTTACTCTCAGTTACAAGGTCCATTCTAACAACAAAGCTGAAAACAAACACACACTTTACATACTCATGTGTCATTTACCACTTTGACATTAAGAACATGTATAAAGAGTGAAATGTAGAAGCTAAACATTTCTAGACCAGCCTCCTCGCATTCACATATACTTTTAATTAAGGCCCATTATACTTTGATGTCTTTGATGTGGAGTTTGCATGTTCTCCACTTGTTTTCTCTCTGTAATGCAGAGATACTGAAATTGTTCTCTCTGAGTGTGTGTGTGTGTGTGTGTGTGTGTGTGTGTGTGTGTGTGTGTGTGTGTGTGTGTGTGTCTGTGTCTGTGTGTGTGTGTATGAGCGTGCGTGCGTGCGTGCATGTGTGTGTGTATGTGTGTGTGTGCTTGTTTGTTTATGTCTGTATCCTGCAACTTACTGGTGACTTGTTCAGGTGTTTAGTGTATTCACTAGATACACTAGTACTAGACAATGGATGGACGGATGGATGGATGGATGGATGAAAGGATTAATGGATGAAAGGATGAATGGATGTATGGATGGATGAAAGGATGAATGGATGTATGGATGGATGAAAGGATGGGTGGATGAAAGGATGAATGGATGGATGGATGGATGAAAGGATGGGTGGATGAAAAGATGGATGGATGGATGGATGAAAGGATTGATGGGTGGATGAAAGGATTGATGGATGGATGGATGGAAGCATTAATGGGTGGATGAAAGGATTGATGGGTGGATGAAAGGATTGATGGATGGATGAAAGGATTGATAAGTGGATGGAAGGATGGATGGATGGATGAAAGGATTGATGGGTGGATGAAAGGATTGATGGATGGATGAAAGGATTGATAAGTGGATGAAAGGATTGATGGATGGATGGATGGATGGATGGATGAAAGGATTGATGGGTGGATGAAAGGATGGATGGATGGATGGATGAAAGGATTGATGGATGGATGAAAGGATTGATAAGTGGATGGAAGGATGGATGAATGGATTGATAAGTGGATGGAAGGATGGATGGATGGATGAAAGGATGGATGGATGGATGAAAGGATTGATGGGTGGATGGATGAAAGGGTTGATGGGTGGATGAAAGGATAGATGGATTTATCTATGGATGGATGGATTTATGTAGATATTAATCATTTATATTCTTCCTGATAAAGACACACTTTGGCATTTTATAACAGGATATCACAATATCAGCATCATACTGGTGAAATTAGCATGTCAGCTTCTTTTAAATCTGTTTCACTGTGCATACAAACATTCACGTTCTAGTTCAGTGAGGTCGAAAATCCAAAAGTAAACAATCTGCACGAGACGAAACATTTTTGTATGAATCAGACTTCCAGTGGCGTTCCAGCGACACGTCAGTTCTCATGGAAACACACGGAACTCCCATGTTCCCGACCACTTGCTCTGTAGCTGCTTAGTCGCTTTTATTGCTGCATTTGTTTATAGCGAAGCACCACTTCACAAGTCTTTCTTTATTTCAGTCATTATTTGTTACTCTCCACAGAGCCGTTTAATAAAGTGTGAAAAAAAAGGAAAATTAACCCAAAGAGAGCAGGTATGTTTTGTGAGCTGTTTTATAACTCTCACTAAAATAAACAACTCAAATCTGAACTTTTATCGTGGAACAGCAAGTGGGTTTATTTTATAAGAATTTGCCGTCGTTGGTATTGGCTTATTAGATTTGTTGTGTTTAAAGTTCTCTGTTAGTGTTGTTTAACTTGCAGTGTTGTTCCAGCATTCAATTCAACATGTTCACGTGCATCTTCTGCCTCAAATCTGTGCTACTCACAAAATAAAAATGTGATCATGTACCGCACTCAGTAACGGATGGACCCGTGATGGGATGGATAAATTATTTAATACTTAAACAACACATGGTAAATCAGAACATGTATTAGGGTATAAGGATAAACATTTGTACACATTATATCTGTAAAATGTGGCATCATTAGTTATTTATTACATGTAATAAGATCACAATTATAAGCTTAAATGTAGTTGTTTTTTGGTTTTCTAATTGTATCTTATTTTAACTTATTTTGATTTTTTTTTAAAAATCTGATCAAATGGAACATAACCAGTTTGAATTTTTTGCTTTATTACCAGGATGTTTTTAAATTTCTTTTAACAATATTTACATCAAAACGAGCGCAATCTCACAATCAGATTTATGTGCTGTAGTTTTTATTAATGAACATCAAAATCATTCACAAAAAAATTACAATATTTTAATCCTGACATGTGATCATTGTAACATGAATGTGCAGCATAAATACGTCACCACCATCCTGATCGGTCATAAATCACCATCGTGTTATAACCGCTTCTAATCTTGGACGTTTTCTCCACATGTACATTCTTTTATTTGTCCCATTAGGGATAAAATGCACTTTTTTTGGTAAATGTTCTCATTCATGGTGGCTTTTGTGGAATGTTCCAGCCCCTGGGAGTGATAGTGTTAGGGGTTTGGTACTTTGCTGGACTGGACCAGCTTTTGCATGAAAAACATTTTGTAATGAATCGAATTATTTGTTTAATTAACAAATCTTTGCCTTTTTTCTCATTGACATGATGGGTTTAGTTTGCAGGATCGTCTTATTTACAGCTCAGAATGGTTCAGTATTCAGACTTGAAGCTAAAACAATATTGTTTATTGTTTTGTGGCTGACTGGCTATTAAACGACGGTTGTTGCACTAACGGCGTTGGTTCACAATGTGGAATTCGAATTGATCTGTGTGTAACCAACAATGATACATCATTGGTACACTTCTATTAAAACTCTTTATGTCATTACTGACACTTAAACCTTTTAAGTGAAATAAGAATACAGTAAGTGTTGAAGTTTATTTACAAGCTATGTGCTGCTTTAGAAAGTCTTGAGATTTGAGCACACGTCTTGATTAAAGGTCCACATTCGACTCACTTCAGAACTGAACGATTGCTGATGGATGTTTGGAATTGTTAGAAGGAATGGAGGGAGCGTGGTGGTGTTTTTCTTCTCGAAGTAATTGCTGAATTTATTGTGTTGTGGTCAGCTCATAAAGTTGAAATGTTTTTAATGCGTTCTCGCTCCTCTTTTATCCCGCCGTCACGCTTTCATTGTTTTTTTCCATAATAAATTCCTTTTTATTTCAAAATTAAGGCGAGAACTTTGCTTAATGGTAGAAAATAAACAAGACACGCATTTTGCTTAGAGTGCAAATGGGTTTTAATCTGTGCCCTAATTGAAGTGATACAGCAGGAAAATAAATAAAAGAATCAGGTTTTCGTGTCAGTATTATCTTTTTTTTTTGCTGCTCATCATTCCTCATGGATTCGCGATGTCAAACATCACATGTCACGACGCTGTGACGTAACTGGCCTTCAGATGCTTTCATTGGACGATGCAGATTGTGAGTTTAAACGCACCGATAGACAGATTTGCCAGAAAGAATCAGGTATTCCAGTAATTAGTTTAAAAATAAAACATCATTCAGAATCGGAGTGGAAATAATGTAAATGTCTTTCAGTGCTGCTTGGTACTGGTCCGGTACTCCCAGGTTTTGGGGAGGGGTGTGTGTGTGTGTGTGTGTAAGGACTACAGCTTTAGCTGATCATGCACTGATATTACTGTTGACTACATGCACCGGTCGACCGGTCAGGTTCTTGTATAAACATCTACCCTTTTGACTGGCAGTTTGGTGGTTGTTATGGAAACTAGATTCTGTAGGCTGTAGCCGGTTGATTATGCACAGGCCTTTTAAGCAAAGCCGCATGCTGTGAAGCTCTTATGTACAATACTCAGTAATATTAGACGAAGAGAACTAAGGGCGGCCTTTTATAAGTGCACTATAGACCTTTTGGAGACAAACAAATTCTCTGTCATCCTTGCTTAGCTTCAAATTCATTAAGGAAAAACAACATGACATCAGTGGACACCTGCGTCCATCATTGTCTGTTCAGACAAACTAAACACGCACGCAGACCTTGATGCTGAAAGCCCAGCTGTAATAATACATCGAGTTCTGAGCAGTTAACAATGTCGGGCCGTTTCTTAATCCCCTGTCTTACCCGCTGCAACCGATACCTTCCTATTATGCACCATCCAATAAACGGCGCATAACGTTGGCACTCGTATCTCCTTCCATCCTTGTGTAGATGCATTTTCCTTTCCTCCATTATCCAGTTATTTTCCTCCCAATTTAGACAACAACCCACAACCTCAGATCACCGTGAAATGGACGACGACCGACTTGATGATCAGAAATAGAAAAGTCCATGTTCGCCTGGTTTATGCCGTATTTAAGCTACCTGTGTGCTTGGGAATGTGTCTGCGTGTGCTCTGCAGTATATTAAAGTCGTTCACTCGTTCACTGGGTGTATTATGTAATCTGGGTCTTGGGGGAGAAGCGCAGTGATTGATGTTTTCTTTAATACACGTGGACACACCGAAACAGACAGGCGTGTGATATAAAGCCTCACTCGTGAATCTTTTCATCATTTAGAACAAACGTAACTATTTTAAACTAGTTTGAAACAAAGCAGGGAAAAAAAACGGTAGTGATCGTTATAGCAACGTGCTGACACGCGCACTTTAATCCGCTTGGGAATCACCAGGGATGTGGATAACAACTTTGTTTGTGCTATCAACCAGAAGCCTGGAGGTTCAAATTCAGACTTTACTACACAGTCACTGTTGGGTCCTTGAGCGGAACTCTCGACCCTGTCTGGTCCGGGGACGCCATACGACGGCCGACCCTGTTATAACGTTCCGACCATGGAACTGTATCCACGTCCACAGCGTCCCTGATCAGCAGGTGGGTGACAGGAAACACCTGAACAGGTCCGCAGGGTAGACAGACAATCACACATAAGCACCAC
>JAOTRQ010059389.1:0-13810 GCA_028565875.1 Hoplisoma paleatum
CACAAGTGTGTATCAAACTGGTCGCCCGCCGCATTAGTTGGTACCCCAAAAGTAGCCCGCAGCTTCAAAAAGGTTGGAGACCCCTGGTTTAGAGTCAGTATCAATGTGCCACTGTGGGACCCCTGAGTAAAGCTCTTCACTTGCAATCGCTTCCTTTCTATTAAGTCACAAGTATAAGTTGGTATAGACAAAACACCTGATAAATAACTTACAAATAAATGCAGATCACTTTATTCTTTATTTTTTTGTCATTATTATAAAACAATTTCTGTTGTTACAGTGAGTTAAAAACATCCTCATTCCGAATGTCACTTTTGTTAATAATCATAGTTTCATATACATAGCATTTACCATGAACATTTGATAGAAAATTGAAATAAAAAGGACCAAATGATAACCACAATAAAATATTTTGGCACAATATATATGCATGTAGATCTGACCTATATGTGACCTCTTACCATGCAGCAGGAGAGGAAGCATCAATGCAGTTAGAGAATAAAACGACCACCCCAAGAGGCTGCGCACCATGATGCAATGATGCTCAGAGCTTAAAACGTTTCTGCAGTGAAAATTTACATAAAAACGTCTGGATATATCCCGAGATGTGCAGCGTCCAGTTCATCTGGTGACCACGGGCAGTTAGGGGCAGAGCAGGATCTGAGTGAGTCTCTGTAAACTGATTTGGCTTCAATTATTTACCGATCCCAACCCTCGTGTACAGGAATGCAGTGGAGTAGAGAAGAGAGTCTCGGTTTTCGGTGATACAATTATACCCTGTCCCATTTATTATTCAACATGTGGAGAGCCATGAGCTTTGTCCTTGTTTCTCATCACACTAAACAAGCATCATTTCATATCAACTCATTTCTCATTCGTCTCATGTGTTACTAAACGTTACTAATCACACTAAACTAAATAGCAACAAAAATTCATGATGATACTCAGATCTGAAGTTCTGAAGTTATTATTTATTAATAATTATACAGAGGCTTTGTCTTTGTTAAAAATCTTATGAAACAAAAATTGGGTAAGTGAACACATCTGTCCACAGTTTCTGAATTCTTTATGCATGTCTTTATGTGTATTGTTTAAATCATGTATGCATAAATAATTCACAAGCTTAGTAAGCACAAAAAAGATATTTTTTATTCAAGAAAAACATGTAAATGGAAAGTTAGAACATTATGGCTGAGTAGAAACGTTACAGCAACAAGCAAATTGTGGCCCAATTTGCACACTTACACATTTGGTGCGCCAAAAATACAGTAAAAATCAATGAACACTACACGCACTATTCAAACACCATTATACTGGAAAGGGCAGGATGTAACGGAAGAGGCGGGACTTTCATCTGCCCCTTTTCATCAGAAGAAGAGGCAACTGCTTTGTATAAATGTAAGTAGCGTTAATAAAATGATTCATTAAAAGAGGCTAAAGAAAAGCAAAAAAAATTATATAAACACTTGTCACTTGCCTGAAGTGAAGTGTTCAACTGGAGTAAATATTTTACCATGAAAGTGTGCACAAAGAAGTAAGTGTTCGGTGCGCACAACACACAAATTTACAATACACGTCCATGAATACAATGTTTGGGATGCACGTTTAGACTTTAAAGGAATTAATAAGAGAAGGGAGGGTCGTAGGGGATTCCATTTAATTATGACCCCTATGCAAGACTTTCTGTGCACTATATGGATCTTCATATGAGACAGTGCAGGTGAAAATAAGCGATCTGTAATACACAAGTATAGAAAAACAAATCATATAAATGGAATTACAATTTTACCTGAAAAGTGCGGACAAACACAACAACAATTTTTCATAAAAGTACAAATAAAAGGGCATTTAATGTTTACATTTCTTTTATGTGGTGGCAAGGTGATGTGTTCATACATACTGTTCTTTAGGGAAGGTGTATGTGGCGTTTAGGGGTACAAGGTAGCTGCTGGTTTGGGTGCCATGATGAGCATAGGGCTGTTGGGGCAGTAGGGTGAGGGGTTGTTGGATTGGGGGTGAGTGTCGGTCTGGATAATCCTCTTTATTACAGGCCAGACGGTAGCTGATGTAGTCGGCTGGCTTCTGAAGCTCATCGTCCATGCTTCCTTGTTTCTGTGGAGGAATCATGAGTGGTTTGTATCATCATTCCAGTTCAGACATCACCTGCTAGTTTGGGCAAGAACATTTAACATTCAAATATTAGTACCATAGTTCAGTGGTTAATAGTTAGTAATTAATCAGCAGATTACTGGTTCATGTCTCATGAAATAATGACAGACAGACTAACTTAACCCTCAGTTGCTTAAACTGCATTCAGTTATTTACTGTAAGTGCAAAACAGACACATGGCAACATGTATGTGCACAACGCATCTAACTAGAGTTTAAGAAAAATCTGTGTAGAGAAACAAACATTTACACACACTAAGGGGCAGCAGTGAGCTCAACGGGATAGTTGTATCAGATATACAGCAGATATACATACAGATCTAGCTGTATCAAATAGAAGATTACACTTCTGGAATGTGACAGACTAACGTATTCGCCAAAATATCTGCCAGCTTTATATACATAATGCTTTCTTATGCTTACATTGAATTTTGTTAACCCCCTACTAATGAGTAATTTCGATAAGGCGACTACCATTAATAAGCTTTTTGGTTCAGCAGTGGCCGCAGAATTAACTTTCAGTCACTTCCGTAAGCAAAATGGCATCTGTTTGGCCTCACAAAATCTATGCTTTTAACAACTTTTTTTATGATGGAAAACTGACAATTTATGTCCAAGATCAGTGCCTGATCACAAATGTTCTTAACTTATAGACACAAATTCCTATAAACAGATTTCAAATTGTTGTGGAAAGTCTTGACAGTGTGGAACCAACACGTTAATTATCAACCAGGTTTTTTATTTTGATGTCTAACTAGCTGTTGGATGAGGTGTCCAAATACTTAATAATATTGTGTGAGACTATAAAAGACTAAGTTCAGACTGTAAGTTGGCACTTAACCAGCAGGCGGCGACATGGCCAACATTGTACAGACACGTGTTCTGAATTAACTGTGCTTGTCTTTCAGCCACAACCACTTTTACAGGTATAACTATTTTAAACTATGTGACTATATGACTGACTTACACATGGACTTGACAGTAGATAACCTCTTCCCAGGAAACCTCCACATTAAGTCATGTATTATTGGATCTAGGGTGTCTGACATGCACATTCTCCCATACTGCCGGTCAAGTGGCGCGCTACATAGATGGCAGGCTGCCGATCCTCCGACCTGGGTTCGAAGCTGGGCCAAGTTGGAGCTGTCGATCATGTTTTTATTTTAGGGACAGTGTAGCCTAGTGGGTAGAGCATTGGGCTGTGAACCCAAAGGTTGGAGGTTCAAATCCAGGCTCTGCTACACTCCGCTAAGACCCTTAACCCTACACTAAGACCCTTAACCCTGTCTGCTCCAGGGGCGCCGTACATTGGCTGACCCTGCGCTCTGACCCCAACTTCCAGACAAGTTGGGATATGCGAAGAGAAACATTTCATTGTATTGTTCATCTGTATATGTGTAATGACAAATAATATTTGAATTTGATTTGTTTTCAAAAGAGGTTTACAGAAACCCTGTTTTCTTAACCATTACATCCGGGCAGCGGTGGCCTGGTGGTTAGAGAACTGGACAGGTCACGACCAAAGTGCTGTTAAGCAAGGCATCAATCACCTTACTGCACCCAGAATGCCACATTGTACAGACTGGGTTAAATGTGAATTAATAATTCTCAATTGTGTAAAAGCACAGTGGTTAAAAGAATATACCAAATTTCCCTAAAGCAATGCCTTTATTAAAATGGTCAAAACTTATTGACACGACCTATTTTCATAACACATCTTTTAACGTTTACACGATTAACATTTATAATCTATTTTCATTCATCTTGGATAATGTAATTACGAATGGATTAGTTACAAAGCTGTACGTGACAAACTTTGTTTTAATTTGGAAAATGAACATTTCAAAGCTTAGATTTCAAAAAATTAAATAATCAAACCTTTAAAAAGCAGTCTGCTTTATTTCTTTTTTTCTCTCAATGGTTTAAACAAGGAGAAATGAGCATGTTATAATTACATCTCTGAAAGAATAAACATTAAGGATAAATAAAAACACAGGGCCGGACAAGAGGGCTGCTCAACCCTTAGACGAAATTAAATAGTTAACAGAAAACGTCGAGAGTTAAATATCCAGCATCACTCCTGTATCGAGTCTACAAATCTGTAATCCGTGTGGTCCAAGCAGCTCCACCGTAAGCCTCAAGTCATCATCGAGATCTGGAAATCGAGGAGAATGAAGGTCCTGAAGGGAAAGAATTCCAAGGAAAAGCAGTCCACTGTGCACAGACGTCAAACACACAGTCTCAATCTTTTCTGTGGGTCAAACGGGCACTAAAAGCAAAATGTTTTGATCCCAAAAGCACCGTTATTTTCTTTCAGTTCTGGAGATCATGGCATGAGATGTGCAGCTGACATACAGGATCCAAACAAGGTACGACGCGCATGATCATAATGTACAGAGCGTTCACGAATACGACAACAAGTTAATCTCATCCAAATAAAGACACTAAAAACACCGTGTGTGTGTGTGTGTAAAAACCTAAATTAACTTTGGCACCAACCAAACTGGTCACGAGTACCAAACAAATCCAGATTGATTAGTAGTTTCATATTGTGAGATCTATCATACAGTCTGGACTTTGAAATGGGCAACAGGCAGCCACCTAAGGCCGAACAAAGCTATCTGGCCAGCTAAAATCCACTCTGGTACAATTCTGACAAATATGTACATACTGTTCAAGGTCCACCGAGGTCTGCTGGGAATAACACTAAAAATCTTCCTCATTTTTTTAAATCTTATATTCCACAAGTCTTAAGATTCCTGAATTCCTAAATGTCCAAACGATCTTTACATTCCATCTAAAATTGCCCTTTTCACACATATAAGCAAATGCATGATTATAAACAGGTTTTAAAGAAGGTGCCCGGGTGAAACACGGGAATATTCTGCTAACACACCAGCTTCAAGATTCTAAACTCCCCTTGCCTGGTTTAGTAAAACCTTTTAAGTAGGGAATTTGTACTTTTACAGTATAGTGGTTGTGGTGCTACCGTACCCTATGACCCACTTGCAGTCACTTTAGGAGATAAAACCCAAACCTGACTACGACTGACTGGCTGCCCTATGAATGGCCACAAAACACAAAAGTGCCCGTTTATTTTGTTTACCTCCAATGTCCAATATTACATTGACACTTTACGGTTGTCAATCAAGCACACCCCCATGACCCTAAAACCGATGCCACATGAATGGCAGTCTCATTTGTAAATGTGGAAAAAGTCACAGATTACATTTATACAGCAAGACAAAAAAAAGACCTTGAGAGTACAATTCAGTCTTTGAAAATGAAAGTGTGCATGTCTGATCCATGCAGAACAGTAAAAATCTTGTGGCTAGCTGAAGCTGAAAGGGTTTGAAATATCGAGTGAACTAAATAAAAGACGCCCATCATAACAGAGCAAATAAACATTGGTTATAATATTAATATATTTATTTTAAAAAAGGAGAGGGCGGGTAAAAATTCCATAGTACTCAATAAAGACGACAGACGGTGCCACACACTGCGCTTCTGTAGTTAAGATACGTGTTTGTATTTTTTATCTGGGGTGATGGGCTACCGTCAGACCTGTTGACCACACACGGTTTGGCAATGGACGAGATGAACCAAGTGATCTCGACGTGTCCACGATTTGCTGTTTTTTAAGGATCATTGTTTTTTTTGTTGAAGCCTGTGAGAACAAACACTGATCATGATTCTTCTCTTGAAATGGAAAATAAATAATGAGGAGTCTGCTCAGAGTCCCAAGCTATCACGGCTATGCATTTATATAATAGTATACATTTTATATATTTATATATAGATAGATTTTATTCTCTAGAAGTGTCCCGCTGTGCCGCTCTGCTCTCCGGTGAACAATGAATACGACGAGACTAGCGAGGACCAACGGAGACCGGAAGCAAGACGTCCTCCAGACGAGTGCTCAAAATGAGAAACGCTGAGCTCAGGCCTTGCTTTCCTCCACTTTAACACTCTGAGGTTTTATAGCGCCGGTGCGACTGGCTTTCACCTGGGCGGAGGTGACGGGATGTTGCAGCTTGCTGCCAATCACTGACAAGGACGGAGCCTTCATATCCCCGACCGCCAGGCGCGCGTCACGCAGGGATTTCATCTTTAGAGGGAAACAAGATTGGTCATGTTTTTTATGGTGTTAAAGCTAAAACATGTAATGAACAATTAAACTGTTAAACAAAACTGGTACAATTGACTTATAATTTTGCAGGTACAGTTTACTATAAGCATTAAATATGTAACAATTCACAATTTTTAAACATGACATTGAAATCAAATAACTTAGATTCTGCTCACCATTTCATGTTAGAATTAGGTATTTGTGAAAGTCTTTTGCTAATCTAAACAATTAATTTCAAAGTTTAAGTTGCAAACTATACAAAGAATACTAGATCCAAGTTTACAAATACACAAGTAAATAAAAAGTGCCAGCACCCCCCTGCTGTTGCAATTTTTTAAATCAATTATTCTTTTAAGTGAATACATTTACTAATAAATGTACTACCCACAAACATTATTCAGAACATGTATTTACCTTGTAAATATTTAATATTTAAGGTGTCTCAAACCACATACTTATGTATGTTCACTGTAATTTAATAGTTCTCAATTTCTGAAATAGAACAACTAGACTTCAGGGAAGTGACAGACTGACATGCAATTGTTCTATAGCTTGCCAAAATTGCCACCAGCTAGATCTTAAATGTTTACACTTTTATTTACCCTCTACTAATAAATCATTTCATTAATGCTAATCACATGGCACTGCTTCCTAATGGCCATAATTAACCAGTTGAACGTCCTGCCCCTTCTGTCACATAGATTATAATGGTGTTGGTTTAGTGTCCGTTGTGACAGTCGTTTCACATTGTATTTATTTACGCATATGAAATGCACCAACTGTGTATCAAAATTATCTGCAGACATTCTACAGTTCTAATAAAAAAATTATCCAGGTCACATATGCAGAAGGCAGCTGCAGTTATTGACTTGAGTTCATGTGGATTTGTGTATAAAAGACACCCTGATCGACGCATTTTATTACATCAGTAGGTCATAATTAAACAGTAGTTATGAGTCCCAATCAAAGAGTTCAAAATGTTCACCGTGTGTGTTTTGACCCCTGTGCCACCTGAGCACATTTCTGATTGAGCTTTGATAGATCCTATAAGTTCAGTGTTTACCACCCCCCACCCCAAAGGGATAAAGCATTGATCAGACTCTTCATCCTCAAAGCTGATAAGCACATGAACTCACCTTAATATACTAAAAGTTCTGTAATGGTGTTTGCCAGTATTAACAGTTTAACATTCTGAAAGTACTAAACCATTAGGTAAAGTATGTTAAATACTAAAAGCTCAATGTAAACAAGGCACCAGAAACATAAAAAGAGTGGATAAATGGAAATTACCTATCGTTTACAGTGGGTGGCTCACCTTCGTGCCCTCCTCAGCACTCTTGTTCATGGGCTCTGGGTTGGAAGGGGGAACGGAGTGGGAGGGATCTCGGCCGGGGCCAGAGTAAGGGGGAGAGCGCATCATGATAGTCTTGTTTATCTGCATGATGGGCCTCTGGATGGGAGTGGGAAAAGGCCCGCTCGAAGGTGGGCGCATGTGCATCACCATGTTGCCCTGTGAATGGGGAACCTGGGTAAATGGAGAGGGCGATCAGTATTCTAAAAAACATTGGTTTTACTTTACACTCCCATCATCATTGTTTTATATAAACACCTGTTGTGTGTAGTGTCCAGCCAGGGGGCCGATGTTTGGTGGGCCCGAGGGCTTCCCACTGGGACTAGCAGAACCAGGCCTGTCAAGTACAAACATTTAAAATCAAGCAAAGCCAAAAACAAACGCACGTGATCTGCTAAGTGAATGAGGCCTAAACTGCACTGACCTGTAAGAGCCGACAGGTATTCCAGGAGAGTGACTGGCTTTGTCAGGAAACTGGAATCCCTTCATCTCCAGCTGAGAGGAAATCATTTTACATACATATATTACAGCTAGATCTATATTTTATGTTTCGAAAAGCAATTACTTTGCTGATAATTGAAGTTTTGGTCTGGTTTATTATGATCAGATTAGCTAACTACAATTTGCAACCAGTGGAGCAGACAGATCCTTTTTAAATTAAATTTGTGTATAAATCTCTGCTCCCAGATAATGGCGTCTGTCGTAAACGGTGCTGTGTTGCCAGATTTTGAAACGACAATTGGTCAACTAAATTCAATGCGACTGGCAATCCTGTCTTAGAATAGGTTTAATGGGTGGGGGAGGAGTAACATTGCCAATATTTTCCATAGTCAATTCTCAAACGAGCACATGAAGAAGCCCAGAGGCTTAGAGGTTAAGTTACTGGGCTAAAGATCAGAAGGTCGCCGGTTAAAGCCCCACTACCACCAAGATGCCACTGTCGGGCCCTTGAGCAAGGCTCTTAATCTTCATTTGCTCAAAATGGTGTTCCACGGTCATTGTAAGTCACTTTGGGTAAAGTGTCAGTTAAACACAAAAGAGCGCTAGTGCAGTGCTACTTATGACAATTTGTCCCAACATGCATTTTACATTAAGTACAAGTATTAAAAAATATTCTCTCTTGCAGACATTCCCAAGATTATTAGATTTGATTTAATAATCGGGAACACTAAGGATGTAATGATACACTTTTCCCATAATTTGAAACAATTCCTGATATCAGGATCACAATATGACTTTCTTAAAAATAAAATACATGCGCTATCTGAATAATGAACATTTTGTTATTCAAGTATTCAGTTAATTAAACAGTGCCCTTGCAGTTTAAAGCATATTTTTCAGTCATTAACCCCTTGACTCCCAACCGCGGGTTGACCCGCGGTAATGATTCGCACCACAATACAGAACGTGGGCGAACCCGCTATTGATTTCTAAGCATGGGCGATGTTTTAGCGGAACCCGGAAGCGCATTGTTTACCTTTTTGAAAGGAGGCGGTAAAGATTTGCACCACAATACCGAGCGCGGGTGAATCCGCTATTGATTTTTGTGCTAAGTTTTAGCATAAACCGGAAGCGCGTTGTTTACCTTTGTGAAAGGAGGCGTTACTGAACCGAACAGTTCGCAAAAGTAGTAATGTTAGAAGTTTTTACAACACTGTATGGTGCATCATTAAATTCATAAACAAATATTGATATTGAACATAATGATGCTGATATTGACTGGTGTCAGCATGTGGTGCATGTTTACCTCTCTGTTGCCGGGCATGACTGGTGGCTGTGATGCAGGGGGGATGATGCGCCGTTGGCCGCTGACTGAGAGATTCTGGGCCTGCTGGAGTTGAATGGATTGTGGCAGAATCAGGTGCTGCTGGGCCGAACCATAACGTAGCTGAGAGCCAGGCAAGGGCATCGTCACCTATCCCCAACAAAAGTATTAACTTTATAAGTGTGTGTGTATTTCAAAATCTACACTACACCAAAAGTTTAAGTGCATATGACCCACAATGTGGCACAATACAATAAAAAAAATCACGAAAGAGAAGACAATTGTTTCGGATGACCTTAGATTCCATTTACTCATGAGCACTTGACTATTTTAGTTATTAATACAATGAAATATTCTTTCTTGTCTCAGAAATTATTTTAAAAATCATGTTTTGTGAATAAAATATATAGCACAATAAATCGAACAAATCGAGGGAAAAAAAATAAAAATAAAAAATTTTCTTGCTGTTACCTGAATGAGCTGAGAGTCCATGAGCGGAGATGTACCAATCCCGGCAGCCTGGTTGATCCCGCTGTCGTAAACCAGTGCCTGGCTGCCGTTGATGGTTTGGTAGTGTGATCCAGACTGTGGCTTCACCATATCCGAGGGTTGCATGCCTGGGAAGGCAGAGTATGGCCCTTTAAGGGGACCGGCTCCAGAAAGCACCATAGCACTCGGGTGGGACAGACTTGGCTGCATGAAGACTTGGGACCTACACATACACACAAAAAAACATTATATTATTCATATTGAAAGAAATCTGTACTGTAACCAGACCAGACACGTTTGAGATTTCAGGTACCTGAAGGCGGGGATGGAGTTGAACATCTCCTGGGATTGAGAGACCGGGAGACCCCCCCTAAGTCCTAACTGAGCCTGAGCCTGCAGAGACGTGTGCAAAGAGATCGGGATCTGTTGTGCTGGGGCCTGATCACACAAAAACACATCAAGGTTTATTGGTCAAACAAGGACATCACAAAATTAACAAAGAACATGAACAGAATACGCATTTATATGAAAACAGATTTAATAAATGCAACGTTACACAATTACAAATAAAAAAGGCTATAATATCAACATTAAGGTGCCAAAGTTGTGCATCATATGAATATATTAACTTAGAGGAGCATATGAGCAATTGTAGCAGAAATGTATTTAATAAAAACTTACACACCAAACATAATTTAATGGCAGATCAACACATCTTACAAATAATATCAAATATGAATAAGATTATGAATTAATACCTGCTGATAGCTTTGCTGCTGGGTCATGGAAGGCGGCACCAAACGAGGTTGACTTGGGAAAACATGGCCATCAAGATACAACGGGGGAATATGGTTACCTAAATATACAAAAATAATGTTGCTAAAAATTAAAAATAAATAAATCAAGGCAGCAGATGTATATTAGATATGGATTTTGTCAATATCTGACATGATACTGGTGTACTGATGTGACTTTACCGGGAATGGAGACAGAAGGTGCAACTGAAGCCACGGGCATGGGGGGCATGGAGACGCCGCCGAATGAGCTGTAGCTGACTGCGTTGGAGGAGCTGCAGGGAGGCTGCGTGGCTGATCCTGCCCCAACCGGAGAGCCCTGCTCAGGAAGAGACTGAGAATTCTCCCAGGCTTTACGGGCAGACTCCATCTACAAAGGTCAAGTGAGCAGTGTATTAGATATACATATAGTCATAAGCTGGGAATTTTGAGCAGAGCCTTGACCGGCCAGCAGAGGCCGCAATTGCAAGAGCAGAGTACCATTGAGCAGAAAAAAACTTCATGCAGGTGAAAAGAAGTGACTGTAGTGCACACATTATAACATTCTTATTATCATAATCTTTGCCGTCAATAAGTCTATTCATTGATTTATCCAAAATTTAAGCATATCAAACACATACAAGATGATCAGTTCAAATCCCTATGCAATGAAGTCACTTTTGGGCCCTTGAGCTGGGTCCTTACTGCATTGCACATATACGTATATGCAAGTGTAAAATTTATTTATCAAGTTTTACACTTTAGCGAACATTCATGACCTTCATTAATCACACAAGTCACACCAAACACATGGTACCTTACCCACATATGGAGAACATGCAAACCATCGTAACCATTAATCCACCTTGCTACCCCCGTATATAGATTGTAAAACTAGAGAAACTGACGATTTGAACTGAAAAAGGGTCTTTTAGGCCCCGCAGATCCGCATTAATAACGCCAAATTACAATTCACGTGCCATCATATGTCGCCTGTTCACGTCTTGACATTTAAGTCATTAAACACCTGGAGGATTAAAAGCAGAGTGTTTGTTACCTTGAGTGTGAGGTCTGTGCTGGGGTAGGATATAGGGTTGAGGTTGATGGCAGGCTGTAGGTGATCTCTGCGCAGCATTGGAATGCCCTGAGCAAGACCAGCCTACAAACACAAAGATCACAAATGCACTACATAAACAAATGTATTGGGACACCCGTATTTTTTAAATAACAGTTGCCGACAGGTTTAAATCAATCATTAATAAAGACACATGCTTTTATCTTCACAGCAACAAATTAGGGAAAGCCCTTGGCTGTTTACTGCGCTCCTGTACACAATGACAAACCTATACAGATTAGTTCAGTTTAACTTTTACTGAGAAGAAATGAGTCACGACGGCTGCTATTTTTCTGGAGCTGGAACTTCGCTGAGCTCGGTCGAAACACTAACCGGAACTGAGTAGTAAAACAAATCTAATCAACATTTAAGCAATTATGCAACAGTACGTACGTTGCTGGCCAGAGCGTCCTGCAGTTTGCCCACCGTGCTGGACGAAGCCACAGGTGCCGCCCCCGGCGGAAGGCTGAAGTCAGAGTCTTTAGCGCTGACTCCAAACTCGATGGGAGGGACGGGGAGAACGTTGTCTACATGGATGTCCACCCCATTGGCAGGGGTGATAGGACCCTCCAAGCGCTCCATGCCCTCTGAACCCTTGCGGTTCTTAAGGGACCTCTCGTTTCCGATAGGACCGGGCTTGTGCTCCTTGCTCGGCTCCGGCTCAGCATCAGAATCCTGGTGCAGAAACAATTAAAGGTCACACACGACCAGAGACAATATGATCATAAACAGTGTATCTCTGCAGTACCTCGGAATTCGGTTCACTTCCTGTGTAGGACACTTGCTTGGTCCACGTGTCTCCACCAGAGGACTGAACTGGTAATGCTGAGGGAACAGAGAGACACACGATTAAATTCTGGAGTATAAGAATAAAAGTGGTATACAAATAGATGTTTGTTGTCGATATGATTTGTTTGTTAAATAAAAACATTCATGGCAAGAACAGTATTCATTTTATATACTAGATATCTTCAGTTTGATATAAATAGGAAATGTAAAAGATTTGTTTCAATGTATATTTTCTAATGTGTAGTTTGTGTTCACCGTTATATACTGCTCATTCTGTCAGGATGTGATTTATAGTGATTGCTGTGAGGCAGTGCCAAGTGTGTGTATCTTGTAACTTATTCTGCATCTATGTGCATTTTTATTTATCCTGGACATTGTGGTGGATCTCGTGTTGTTTAGTACTGCTTTACAAATACCACAAATCTAATGTAAAGATGACAATTTCTTCCTTATTGAGCTATAGCTTCCTTATATAGCTATTAGCTATATAAAATCCTGCTGATTATTAAAGCTAACTTGTAAACACAGAAACGGGAAACACCGGTCCTGACCTGAGCTGTTCGTCTCCCAGATCTCAGTCCCAAGGTTGTTCGCTGAGAGAGTTTCCTCTGACTCGATGATGCCACCCTGCTTCTTGGCAAAGCGTGGAGGCATTTTAGAAGCGATGGGTCTGTTTTTCACCACCACCTGTAGGCGTACAGATGATTTGAGGGAAAAATAATAAACCAGATATTTTAAGAGCAAGGCTAACTAAACAGGAGCAGTAAACACATCGAGTTTGATTATTTCTAACTGCGATTTTTATATGAACACAAAATAATATTTTATTGTGATATTTATGACAGTAGACGCAACATTTTTCACAATTTGCATTATTGCATAGCCTTTCTTTTATTGTACTTTTGACAAGCACTTGTTTTTATTTATTATTTTTATTTCTGCTACTAGTGGCCAATAGTTATGGAGAACCAAAACAACATAATTTAACTTCGTCATGAATACATTTAAATGATTTAAAAATGTTTTAAAAGTATTCATGACATTTAAACATTTTCCCGCATCAATTTATTTTTGGTTTTTGCATATTTAAGTATTATAACATTTTAACTACGGCTGACCGCAATTAATCGATTAATCGTTGGTCGACCAAAAAATTTACTAGTCGGACAAATTCCATTGGTCGATTAGTCGCAGGAAAGAAAAACGCTGCGTCTCGTCAAAGGACTTCTGGG
>JAOTRQ010059400.1:0-13810 GCA_028565875.1 Hoplisoma paleatum
TTTTTTTTTTTTTTTGTGTGTGTGTGTGTGTGTGTGTGTGTGTGTGTGTGTGTGTGTGTGTTTCGTCTTAGTGTTTAATATCTAAGTCTTGGTCTTGTCTCTGACTTGTCTTACCACATGACTTTATATTCTTCCAAGTCTTTATAAAGTATTTTTTTCAAGGGTAGCCACTATGACATACAGTTCAATGTTGTGAAATATGTACTGTTATATGCTCAGTGTAAACTTGCTTGGCCATACAGATTTATGTCTTTGTAATGAAGCAAAAGTTAGCCTATTGTTAGCTTCTCTGATCAATAACTTGTAGTTTTAAAGGACAGCCAATCCTCTCACCATTCCAGTGAAAGTGCTTGGTGGGTAAATGCAGAATTGATATAATGCACCCCTAAAATTCTGGAATATTTGTGTGGCACAACTGGGGTTATGTTGCACCTTTTAACGACAAACTAAAACAAGTTGTTTGGTTTATTTTTCTGTTTTAACTCGTGGATTTTGGTGGATTACAAAAATTAACAAAATGTTAGCAGTTAAATAATTTTGGACTGCGTTGACCACTACATATTACACATTTAATACAGCAAGTTTACCACATTGTCCAGGCTCTAAACTTCCAATAACCAAATCTTGTAATTACAATGCTCGATCAAAACAAAACCTTTACAATTTGCAAGTTATGATTTTTTAATCCAACCACAATATTCTAAGATAAACATTCTATTACACTTTTAAAGTTTATTTAGTTTAGTTTATTTAAATGTTAAGAACATATAGATTTTTCTTGTTTGACAAAAGGGTAACATCCAGAGTGTCTGCAAAGCCTGATATAACCCTATATGCATCTAGTTTACCCTCTGGTGACTTTTTCTTTCAAAAACACAGACTTGCAACAAATCTAGCAACTTTTTGGCGACAGAAGTAAAAACGCACATTGTTCTGTATGTACAATTTTAGGTACTCCTGTGAGTCACTCCTTTGCCCCCAAAACACTCATAGACTGTCAAAGAAGAAAGTAGACTCTTATCCTGCACACCAACTGCAAATTAATTGTGCATGCCAGGATAGACAGAAACAGCTTATGGCTTTTCAGTCTTGTTTTCTCATCCCCACTCATCCCCAGCTAAAGGAGTAGCACTGTGTTCAACCATTTGTCAGTTGACATACTTGCAGGGGCTCAGTGTAACTTGATTGTATTATTTAAATTATTAAAAAAAACAGTTTAGCACTGTAATTACTTTTCCACATCTTGATGCTTAACAGACGATCAGAGCACTATGCCTTTTATGCTGGTTTTGTGTGTTCTGCTGCTAGTTAGCTGGTCGTCATCAGGATGTTAGAGCTGGTTGTCCAACATAACAACACATATTTGTCTCCAGAACATTAGACACAGGCTGGTTTTTATTTAAGTCATGTTGATCTGTGATGTAAATGATTGAATAGCCAACTGGTTTTTAACTATGTAGCTAAGTGTTACATAATTAAAGACATAATAATTATGGTGATTTGGGAGAAGTTAGGGAATGTTAAAAGTTGCTAGATCCTTTTGAAGTTGCATGTAGTGTATTTTCTGATGTATTTCAGTTATCTAACTAGAGTCATGTCAGTATTATCATATGGTCTGTGACAAGAATATTGTATTTGCAGTAATTAATTTATTGTAAATACCTGTAAAATATGCACTTTATAAAAGTCTACATTTTCAGCATTGGTACATTCAGGGGTGGTTGGTCCCGGAGTGTTATCTATAGTGTTATCTTTTCATTGGGCCTATAATCCATAGCAGTGCCATTCACTATTTGGCATTAATGCTTAGCTACAAATTTCAAAAGGTAGTGTAATGTAAACCAAAAGCTATAAGTGTATAACTTGTTTACGTCAGTCAGGGAAAAAAATTACTTGTTTATTGGCAGGCAGAACATTGATTTTAAAGATTATTGTTTTGTTTCTAATTTGGCTAATGTAAAATGATTTTTTTTAAATTATACACCATGTCATAGTATGAAGCCATAACAAAATGTTATTATGAAGTGTTAAATATTCTACTTCATTTCACTCACTTTTATAGTTTATAAATGTAAACATACTTTAACTACTTCTTTCACATATATTAGATATAATTAAATAAAATTATTTACTTAATAATTCATTGATTAGTCATTATGACAAGCATCATTATAACAATAAAGCATTAGAAAACAAAATCCTATTTATGTTCACCTTGTTCCTGTTCCTGCCTTGTGCCCAAAGGATGTAAAAATGTAGTATTTAGAATTTGTTGCATTTATATTGTTAAACTCAGTGGTTTAACTTTATTGTTTAAGCTTTAACAAACAACACATTATAAACAGATGGCTTAGTTGTTAAGGTACTGGGCTAGAGATCAGAAGGTCACAGGTTTATGTCCCACAACCACCAAGCTGCTGCTGTTGGGACTCTGTATGGTCCTTACGCCTCTATGTAAGTCTCTTTGGATAAAGGTGTCTGATAAACACTAAAAATATAAATATGTAAACACTATGCCTAATTGTATTTATTATGAAACTTGATACATACATGTTTAACTGCATTGGTATGTTTTACCCGTGCTGTGTTTTTTTTATCTAAATTTACTGTTAGTAGCAGCTCAGCTTTTTTCAATTCTTATGAGTAACCAATTTTTTATTTTACATTTAGATTCTTTTAAACAAACCATCAACATGAATATAGTTAACGGATGACATTGTTTCCCTTACCCAGAACCCATGGTAGAATCATCCACTCCACAACAGTAGGCGGTGGACCCTGGACATGTAAGTCTGTCTGTACTATGTGCTGTGAGGCCAAGAGTAGGAGGAAGAGGAAGGTCAAGTAAGATGCAGTGTGACAAATAAACTTGATAAAGGGTTTTTTGATGAAGATGCCCAGGGTGCTCTTTGGGGCGAGAAGGTAGATAATAGAGAAGACTGGGAAGAGCAGTCCGAGGGTGAAGCATGTGATCAGCTTGACTACCCAGTGACGTCGCCTCCATCCAGGAAATCCATCGTACCACAAAGTGGCTAATAGTTGCTGGCAGTTGGGCTGAGCAACAAACTGTGTTGAAAAAAAGTACATTGATCATTTTTTTAAGTTTTAAAGAATAGTCAAGCAATGAGTTGTAAATTTAACTTTCAGTGGCTATAATTGTTATTGCCTATTACTCTAGAATCTTCACCTACTAGCTAATCCCATTACGGGTTAACACAGTGGAACATGATCCATCTTGCAATGATTGTTTTTACTCCAAAAATTTCAAAATTGTTGAACAACAACAAATTATTTTGTAGCATTCTAAAAATTTGTCATTTATGCCTGACCGCATGTGTTTATAGGTTAATTCCTACAACTTACAACAATTTTTAAAAAGTTTAATGTTATTTAATTTATTATGTTTTAAAGAAACTGTAATTTCAGTAGCTATATGTATGTTGCATGATTAAAAAAACAAAGACAGTTGCTTTCAGTCCATTTGTTAAACAGTGTAAGAGAAAAGAATGAAACATTGCAGTGCACTGCAGCTTGTATATTGAAGCAATTAAGTGCTGATTTATATTTGAACCATGGGCTGGTATTTGCTTGGTATTGGTATTTGGCAGGCTTTTAATGTCCTTTGTTTTGTCCTTTGTTTTGCACATCTCAAATGACTCACCAAACCACATGACACATTTTCCGTCTCTGTCAGTCTTTCTGGGGCTTAAATAACTACTCTGCTGCGTAATATTCATGTATCTCTCTTTAGGATGACTTGTATAATGCATCCTAAGCAGTAAATACTAAAAAGGAGTTTAATTTTTTAATGATACTTGCAGCACACTGAAATCTTCATCTGAGCCTCCATACATAAGCAGTTAACTTCAACAAGCAGTTGTAAAATATTGTACTAAAATATTGTATTCAAGTAGAAGTACTATTACTTTGTGGAAATGTACTAACATATAAGTAAATATACTAGTCTCAAAATCTCTCAAAATTTACTCAAGTAAACAGTAGCTCATTTAAAATGAACTATGTTAGTGCATTTATTTATTTCTTTTTTACAGACTTGCCTCCGTAAGTAACATTTTAAAATGTAATTTAACTGTGGAATGAGTTTAAGAGAAACATGTTATCTGTATATCTAAAAATTCTGCATGTTAACACAAATTATAATATTTTAGCAAAAATGTGAAGCTAAAATGTTGGACACACTTGGAGCGGTTTTAGTGTGTCAGGGACACACAATAAATCTCAGTGCATTGAAAGTGTCCCAATGGTGCACTACAAACAGCCAACAAATAAAAGAATAAACATTCATTTATGTTAGTTCTTCACTTCCCCGAAGTGTAGTATTCCAT
Organism: Hoplisoma paleatum; assembly: GCA_028565875.1. Lineage (NCBI taxonomy): Eukaryota > Metazoa > Chordata > Actinopteri > Siluriformes > Callichthyidae > Hoplisoma > Hoplisoma paleatum. Next base: position 4,347 of record JAOTRQ010059400.1, read on the forward strand.
TTGATTTAAATTGTAGCTAATTACAATGATTAAAAACTTTGTGTAAATTCTTTGTATACAAATGAGTGTAAAATCTACTTCAAAGTACAAATACACAAAAACTACTTAATTACAGTAACAAATAAATGTAATTAGTTACTTTCTACCTCTAAGCAATACTGATTTTAAATCAATTTCAGATTCTGTTGTGCAAATGGAACAGACAGGTAGAAATTAGAGAAAATGATAGTGAAATCACTCCGCTATAAAGGAGTGGTTCAGCAGGTACTGACTATCCTTCCCCAAGAAGGATGGGCCCTGTTGAGTCTGGTTCCTCTCAAGGTTTCTTCCTATTTTTTTCAGGGAGTTTTTCCTTGCCACAGTGGCCCTCGGCTTGCTGCTTTGAGACGATGTCTATTGGAAAAAGCGCTAAGTTGACTTGACTTGATTGATGATAAAATGCAATCAAACCCACCAGAGAATTTAAACAATCCTTATTTAGTAGGCAGTAGCTGTACTCTAATAATATGGGGTGAAGTTTGATCAGATTAACATGGATTACCTGTAAATCATGTAAATTCCAATAATGTTATTTTTTATTTACACAAGTTAAATTGTTCTAATAATAATTAGTAGTGTGTGAACTGTGATGGATTGTCGCATCGTTGGGATAGGATCCAGCACTCCCGCGACCCTGATCAACAGGAGTACTGTTCCACATGAGTTGTCGGTCGGAAAACGGGTGGGGAAAAACGATTTTTACACAGATCACGTGATGGCGTCAGCTGATTCCGCTCAGACAGAGATGGCCGAACAGACGGAATACTGATGAGAAAACGGCTCTCACAGTCCGCCTGTTAGCCTCGTCTGGATCTGGATCTTCCACCACAACAGTAGCCTGAATAAAAACCAAGGTACAGATTCTTCTTTTAGAAATGTAATGCAATTGGACCCGTGTAGTCAGAAGCGGAAGAGTTTATTAGCTAACAGTAGCTTAGCCACTGGAGGCAAAACAGAAAGTAATGGCTGCTGTGTTTGGCTAAAAGTAAATTAAATTAAACGGCTTAGATTAGGAAGACTGGCACAGTAGAAATACATTTCTGTTTATATAATTAGATGTTCTTGCTAACTTGTTTTTGCAGAAGCTTGAGTGTTCTTGGTGTGGTATTCATTTTGTTTGTTTATTAGGATTGTATCGTTATTTTGGTTACATTCATGACAGACTCACAGTTATTCATTATTTATAAGTTTAAGGTCACGGACAATGGTGTATCTACAATGACCTGACTGCATGTTTTTGGACTGTGGGAGGGAACCGGGCAACCCAGAATAAATAAGCACAGACACAGGGAGAACATGCAAAAGGGCCTGGACTTCGGCTCGTACCCAGGACGTTCTTGCTGTGAGGACCCACTCAGCCCCAGCACCACCCTGTTTGTGTTTAAAACATGATCTGTTTATTGCTTGTTTACCACTCACCAGTGAATATAGGTGGTGTTATGCATGTTTATAATCACATGACAGATGCAGAATTGAATCTGTGAAATGCATTAAACCCATGCATCGGGTTTTAAAGGTACATAATGAAGTAGAATCCTGACCTTCGATTGTTCAAGATCCTGTTTTCATGGCCATGAGGCTTCGGGAGACAGCGTTCTTAACGGATCTCAAAACAAACAAGCAAAATCAAAAATAGCAAAGAAGTCAAAAATGGATCGAGGTGGAAGATTATAATTTGAACATACAGCTGAATTAAATATACAGAGAACACTATGCATGTGGCAAGAAAGTGATGGCATATTTTTCTTATCTTAAACAATAAAGTTGTTTTCAAAACTCTACAGAAACAACCGTAATCTCCGGATTTAGGTAACACTTTATGTCTCCTAAAAGTTTAAAGGCTGGTTTATACTTCTGTGTCAAATTGACACCCTCACGACATAAAACGTCTGCAACGATATGAAACCACCTTTTTCAGAGCTTCTGCGGCACCTAACATGTACCTCCGATCATCAGAATGATGGATGAATATTTGCACATGTGTATTTAAAGTTGTCACTTGCTGTGTATGGCAGTGTCGAGATGTTTAATTTATGATCTATCATATAAAACATCCGATCGTTCATTATCGATCAGCTAAAATCTGCAACAATGACATTACTTACTTCCTGGAGTGTAAACACAAACATCACAGAACCCCCAGAAACTTGATCTAATCTAGCATTGTGGCAGTGAATTACTTTGTGAGGCTTATGATCATAACCCAGAATTACAAAAGAAAACTGATGACGTTGAAGTGACGGCGTTGTTTTGTGTCATGTTGGTTCAGAAGTATAAATCAGTCTTAAGACTGTATGGAAGGGGATTATTTAAGAGGAATACTTAAAAGAACAATATAATGGTTTCTGGCAAACTTGTAGATTTTCTTTTCTGTAGCACTTTTATTTTTAAGGGAGAGTTACGGGGCTCGATAGAAAATCTGTCTTGATGCAAATGGACATTGTTTAGTGGAATCAAAAGCTCTTGATATGTCAGTAGCATATTCAGGACCAAAAATATCAATATCATTATTATCATCTTATTGCTGCTGAGATCATTGGTTATTCTATTTTAAATTGTTTTTAGGACGTTTCCTGTAAGTCAGACATCATGACTGAACCGCTGGAGAATGGCTCTAGTAATTATAACAACAAGGTTGAGAAGGTATGGGAGAGACCATGGACTTTGGACGAGATGCGAAACAACTGCTCTAACTGGTCTTTGGCTGCAGATTCTGGGGTATTTAGCTACACGCATTAACGTTTATGGAAATAAGTTAATGATGATTTTAATTATTTTTGACTAATTTTTTTGTTTTGTTCTTTACAGCTTCATCTTTATCTGCAAGATTTCTCTCAATGGATGCTATCCAAGACGCAAGAGATTGAAAAGCAGTTGGATGGTCTCATTCGGGACACTAAAGCAACAGACAGCTGCCTACACACTGTCTTTAATGACTTTCTTATGCTTTCAAACATACAGTTTATAGAAAACGTATGTCTGTGAATTATTCAGTTTCAATCAGTAAATCATTTTACATTTAAAATGCATTTATAAAATACATTAAAGCTAATCTGTTTTTAAAAATCTGGCTATATAGAGGGTGTATGATGAGGAAGTTGAGGAGCCCGTACCAAAGCCTGAAGTCCAGGAGAAACGCCCTGAACAGGTGACTTTACTTATTTATGTATTTGCATAAACCGGTATAAACCTGTATAATGCATGAAATACACCAGTATCCAGTCCACATTGATACAACAGCTGGGTTGTTGTAATTATCCTGCTAGAGCACGATTGACTGTTTTGTCTGGGCAGAAGCAATGGTATTATGCCTACTTTATTTATTAGTCATCTCTAGCCATTATTAATAATTTTTGAGATGTCATGTGATTGGTAGCATGATGGCCATGCATTGCCAGTGAACAATAATTCAATGGTCTGAGAAAAATAGCCATATAATCATACAGACCTCTAATTTGTAATAATTCCAAGTTACATTTCAATTTCCCAGGAAAAGACAAAAGAACAGAAGGAATCTGAACTAATACCTAAAATTCAGGAAGCGGTGAATTATGGACTTAAAGTTCTGGAATCTGCCTTTGAACAACTGGATGTAAAAGTAGGAAACTCAGATTCGGAAGATGAGGAGGTAGCTGATCGAGTGGAACCGATTCTAGAACCCAAGGTAAGTTTTTGTTATTGTAAAAAAAAACAAAAAAAAAACTTGTAAAAAGCTTTACGCTTTGGTTACATTTGTGACTGGTTACTCAGTTAGGGTTAAAAGATTAAGGACAAAGAGACAGATTTTGACAGTTTTATTGACAGAATAATTTTGTTCCTTTTCCATTGTTAAAACACAAGTTTTTACCCCAAACCTTTTATCTTTATTGCAAAATAGACTTTTACTTAACAGTAACTTTTTGCTGTGTAGGTGTTCTATGCCACCCTCTTGATTTAGCTAGTTTTAGCCTCGTGCTAGTCCAGATTAACCCCACTTTTTGTGAGCTTGTATAACACTGTCAGGTCTTTAGCTTTGCCTTATTAGGCTTTTTATTTCATTAATCTGTGTTTTGTGTTGTTTTTGCTATCATGACTTTGTTTACAGGATCTGTATGTAGACAGGCCGTTGCCATTCTTGATTGGATCTCAAGCCTTTATGGAACAAGATGATGTTGGTCTGGGCGATTTATCTAGTGATGGTACTAAACTCTCAATATGTCTTCATCTTGGTCTTTGTTTTTTGTTTTATCTTCAATACCATTAAGCACGTGTGCATTTCTTTCTCATAGAAATGTCTATTGACAGCGATCGAGACATTGAAAGTGAAGAAGGAAATGATGAGGAGGTAAAATGTTAACCAAGAGATAAATTGTAATGTTTTGTCATTTTTTAAAAATGTAAGTTCCAAACCAAATCACTTATACTATATATTTAATTTGCTATTAGCAGGACTCTGATCAGGAGTTTGAGCGGGAAGAGAAACCCAGCTTAAAGAAAGTGAGTTATTTAATGTGTGTGTGTGTGTGTATCTATCTAATCTATCTATCTATCTCTCTATCTTATTTATTATGGTAGGTCTGGTTTTTCTGCTAATTTTCTTCTTTCTTTAATGAATATGAATTCTTTTCTATGAATCGTGCAGAAGCTGTCTGTGGTCAGTTACGAAAATGATGAAGAGGAAAATGAAGATTCAGATTTATTTGGAGAATCTGACAAGGATGAAGACGAGCTTAAAGAGGTAACTCGTCACTGTTCTGTTATTTCAAGTATTGATTATGTGAGCTTCCTAAAATACTGTGTGTAAACTGTGAGAACCAGTATGTTAAATCATTAAACCCAAACCAGATACTTGTGCTTGAGCGCTATACGTTTCCATACTTAAACAAGTTGGCTTGACTGTTTTAATCTCACCCATATTGTAGTTCTCTGAAGTGATGCTACATTGTCATTAAGTCTGAGCTCCTTTCTCTGATCTGTTTATCTGTTTTAGAATGATGTGGGTCCAACATCATTTGCCGATGAACTCGCTGCCAGAATCAAAGGAGACACACAAAACAAACCAGATTCAGATCGTACATGTAGGTTTATGGATACTGAAACAGTAGCTTTCTACATTAAATTAACTATTACACAGTGATTTATTTTGAATTAGTATTTAATTCTGCATTAATATATTTCTGTTTTAAAGCATTGGCATCAGGTCTGTCTGTTGGCAAGAAGAAGAGCAAAGGAAAGAAAGACACAAAGACTCAGGGTACAAGTAACTATAATATTTCAGGTCTAGTCTACCTGAATCTTACCAACACAGTGATGTCTGTTATGGACTTTTCATTTTCCAAATCATAATAAGGAAAAATAAAACGTTTTGTAGGATAAACATAATTTAACTACCTTCTCAAAGTTGAACAATATGAATTCATCTTTAGTTTCAACCTTTTATTATGAACATCTGCAAGTATTCCAATATAAAAGCCTTTTTTCAGTTGCCTTATGGCCCCATTTTAAAGGTTGAGGTACTGGGTTGCACTGATAATCAGAAGGTTGCTGATTCAAATCTCACGACTGCCATACTGCCAATATTTGGTCTAGTGTAAGTCACTTTGGATAACTTTGGTGTTGCAAATTACACAATGGCTATACTTTTTCTTATTGGATATTTCTTTGCCATTTCTGGAAGATTTTACCACACACACTTCCCATAAACACTCTACAGCAGATGTAACCTGATTTAAGTTTAAGTAGCTGGTCTTAGTTAACCAGCTGATCATGTGACTTTGTGGGTTGGTTGGAATAAAAAACACAAGCCTCACTGGCTAGTTATGGATTCAGTTTGACACTTGTGCCCTACAGCAAGCACACAGTCTTCATAAACACCTTATAATTTATATTTTACTTTTCGTTACTGCAATTTTACTCTTTGTTTCTTTGACCCTTTATCATACCCATTTTGCTACAGTGGAAGACGATGATGAAATGTTCAAGCCTCCTGAAATGGATGATGATGATTTTTCTCCATTTGGAGGAAAGAAAGGCCTCTTCAGTGGTGGTCCAAACCTGTTTGATGATGATGAGGTAAGTAAACTTAAGGTTAAGGTACTGGACCAGCAATCTGATGGATGCCTGATCAAATCCCACCATTGCCAGGTTGCCACAGTTGGGCCATTAATTCTCAATTGCTCAGATTGTATAAATGAAGTCCCTTAATGTTTAGGATACTAGACATGGGAAAGTTACTGTGGTGTTATAAGGCCATTGCTGTTGTGATGCTGAAGACTCTTTGTCTTGCTTTGTAGACTTGGAGTTCATATACATCAATTCCAGATCTGTCCCCTGTTTTAGGTATCAGATTATGTGTTGTTCAGCAGCTGATGTCGTGTCCCTATTAAGAATGGACAAATCAGTGTCCAGCAGTTAATGTCCTCAGTTCCCGATATACTAAAAAACTCATTATTTTTGTAGGGTGATCTGTTCTCTGAGGCACCAAAAAAAGAAAAGATCGAAAAGGAACCAGCAGCATCCGAGACTACAGGTACTACCATGTTTGTTATATCTTGGGGATATTATGTTAAGCAAATCCCTCTGGATCATCATGTTTACTTTTTGCATCCCCCAGCACCTGTGTGAAGCGATGGTGGTTATAATAATGTGACTGACCAGTGTATTTACAGGTCTGTAAAAGATTGTTCTAATTCACTTTGTGTTGCTTTTTTGTACTTTTCTGCAGAACGGGTCAAAACTAAAAAAATTCCTGCAGGTGCAGTTTCCATTTTCCCAGGTAAATAGGTTTCTTACATAAGGATGGACATTTGTGAATATGTTTAAACTCCGTCTTAAGGTTTATGTTTGTGTGTTTTTGGACAGACAACAGTCTGTTTGGGTCTCATAATGGGTCTGATTCTTTGGAGAGCAAAGAAAACGGAACCAAAGTCAAACCCAAAGTGCAGGCAGCTTCTGAACAGGCACCACTAGGGCACGGTCTTTTCGATGATGATGATGATGGCATTTTTATTGGGTCGACTCCTAAAAAATCTTCTAGTGGTAAGTCTGCAGACCTGAAAATTTTGATTCTGTTTTGACACCCATGGCTGTCATTGTAATTTACAGGAAGTTAAAAAGTTGATGTACTAAAACGATGCACTTTGTTATCAGCCATACAGGAGAAAGCTAAACCCAAGAAAACTACAGACCTCTTCGGGGGGGATGAAAATGATGACGAGGATGGAGATATTTTTAATGCCAGTTCTCGTTCTGCTACTCAGCCCACCAAAAAAGCTGGAGGGGTGGAAAAAACAAGACAAGTCCCTGACAAAAAGGTATTTTGTCTTTATTTTGATTTTATTTCTTCTAACTTAGCAGAGTAAATTAGTCCTTCACTCCTGGATCTGATTGAAGATTTGTTTCTCGTCTGTGGATTCTTCATTGGATTCTTGTCTGTGGCAGGCACCACTATTTGACCGAGATGTTTAAGATCTCTGTGCTGATGTGCTAGTGGAATATCTCGCAGTGCCATCTGGACATCTATTAAAAATACAAGTGTATACAAAAGTTTGTGCACTCTGGTTGAATAACAGTTTTGAGAGTTTTGCAGCAAACTTATTAAAATGTAAATAACGAAAATAATTATGCACTGCTTGTTAACATTTCACAATATTAAATGAACACATTCAATAGTTTCCTGCTAGCAACTAATGAGGCAGTTGTGGTCTTGGACTGGGCTTGTGGTCAGAAGGCTACTTGTTTTGATTCATTGAGTCTTTAGGTCACGACTGAAGAGCCCTTGAGCAAGGCATCAAACTCCTGACTGCTCCCCAGGGGCTGTTGCTAGGGCTGCCCATCGCTCCGAACATGTGTGCTCACTTTTGACCCTTATTGTCTGTAAATGTGTGTTTGACTGAGCAGATTAGGTTAAATGCGGAGAGATAATTCTTGTGTAAAACGTTATAATTCATAATAAATCTTCTTACTCAAACCAATGAGAAGTTAATATATAGATTAATAGATTGTTATTATTGTTGTTAGTTGAATCGTTTCATTTTTTTTCTCATTTCATTGTTTTTTAGTGTCTTCCATCACCTGAAGTGGTCAATCCTTTGTCCAGAACAGAAGAAAAAGCCCAGAGCAAGGGTCTGTTTTCTGATGACGAAGATTCACAAGTATGTTTCTGTGACTGTTATCATACAAGTTATTTGAGTATCAGTTCCAGCTCTCTGTTCTTAATTGTATACTGTTCTTACCCTAACACCAATGATTCAGCTTTGGAGCTAGATATGTAGTCTGAGATATAGATGGACTTTATAAATAACCCTGTTGTATGGTTTATTAAAACAGTATGCAGTGCGTTTGAGTTAAATATAATTTTCCTTTTTGCTAAAGATATTCCCTACTATGCCAAAAAGTCAGTCAAAGCCTGAAGTACAAGCTCAGATCAATCAAAGCAAGTCAGCTCATTCTTTATTTGATGACTATGAGGAAGAGGTAAATTATAGCTCATATGCATGAAGAACTTTCAAACGAGCACTGTGAATTATATCTGGATTGCAGAGACACTTTGGTTTTGATCTTTTACAGGATCTGTTTTCTTCGGCTCTGAAATCGGAATCGAGTCACATCAGAACTTCAGCAGTTCAACCCAAAAAAGCTCAGTCAAGTTCTCTTTTTAGTGACGATGAGGTATGAAGCCTTATTACTGATTTAAAAGATGTCCGAACATTAGCAGGTTGTGATATTTGTATTTAGGTTGAATTGATTTAAATGGCTGTTTATATTGTTAGGACCAGTGGATGAACTCTCAGCCCAGTACTGTAAAGCCAGAGGTGAAGAGTGGTGGAATGAAGACCAGCATCAGTGCCCCCTCTAGGCTTCCCAGTGCCAAAGCACCACAGAAGAATAGCCTATTTAATAATGACAAAGATGATGATGATGATGATTTGTTTGCCGCTACTAAAGAATCAAGGTATTTTATTAGAATGTTTTAAATGTTTGACCTGCAAGGTCGTTTTGCGTTAGGGCAGAAATTATTCTTTCCAAACTTTACTAGCTAGTCTTCTTAGGTACTTTAGTGATGAAACAGAATGCTAAACATGACCATTCCAACTATCTGTGTTTTTACTAATTGTCTTTTCAGTCAGAAAAAGCCTCATAGAATTGCCTTATTATTTGAGGATGAAGATGACGCTGAGAAAGGATCTCTGTTTGGTTTTTACCCACCTGCAGAGAAAAGAAACCTTGAAGTCAAGGCAAGTTAAGCAGCATCTCATTAGAATTGAGAATATTGTAACACCATTTGTGCATTTACACACTTTCTGTGTAGAGTGCATGTTTTCTTGTATAAATTTAGTCAAAATGTTAAATATAAGCATGTGTTTTTAGTAGGGCCGGGACTTTAACGCGTTAATTTCGATTAATTAATTACAAAGATTTTAACGCGTTAAAATTTTTAACGCAAT
>JAOTRQ010059411.1:0-13810 GCA_028565875.1 Hoplisoma paleatum
TGTGTGTGTGTGTGTGTGTGTGTGTGTGTGTGTGTGTGTGTGTGTGTGTGTGTGTGTCTGTGTGTGTGTGTGTGTCTCTGTGTGTGTGTGTCTCTCTCTGTGTGTATGCGTCTCTCTCTTTGTGTGTCTCTGTGTGTGTGTCTCTGTGTGTGTGTCTCTGTGTGTGTGTCTCTCTCTCTGTCTCTGTCTCGCTCTCTCTGTCTGTGTGTGTGTGTGTCTCTGTGTGTGTGTCTCTGTGTGTGTCTCTCTGTCTCTCTCTCTCTGTTTCTCTCTCTGTGTGTCTCTTTCTGTGTCTCTCTCTGTTTCTATGTGTGTGTGTCTCTCTCTTTGTCTCTCTGTCTGTGTGTGTGTGTGTGTGTCTCTCTCTGTGTGTGTGACTCTTTCTAAATGTGTCTCTCTGTCTCTGTGTGTGTGTCTGTGTCTCTTTCTCTCTATGTGTCTATGTATCTGTCTCTCTCTATTTCTGTGTGACTCTTTCTGTGTGTGTCTCTCTCTGTGTGTGTGTTTGTGTGTGTCTATCTGTGTGTGTGTGTGTGTGTGTGTGTGTGTGTGTGTGTCTTTGTGTGTGTTTGTGTGTGTCTCTCTCTCATTTAAGAGTTTAAGCACACGTTTTTATTCTGTCTATTTCTACACTGTACACACCTCCAGACTATATAAGGACTATTTAACCCAAACTGCACACTTGGACACTTCCACATATTGCAAAACCGTGGAAGTAACGGAAGGGGCGGGACTTTTAGACCAGTTATTCACGGCCATCGGCGAATCAGATTACATAAGCAACGGTATCGTGGGGAGCCGGGAAGTTAAACGAATCCTATAAACGAAAGCCGTCGGACTAGAGAACCGACACTTGAGGCGGGCGGTAAGTGAGCGGTCTGGGACGCACCTATGGTCACATGACCTGACCTCTACCATCACCTGGAGCGAATCGAGACGGGTTGGACCGCGTCGACAAGTTCAGCACCTCTGGGAACGCCCGTGACGCAAAGCTGTCATCAAAGCACAGAAGCACAACGAGAAAACGACACGACCAATCCGAAAGCTCTCATTTTTGTGTACTACATGATTCCAGATGTGTTCGTTCGTAGTCCTGGTGTCTTTAATGTTGGATGTTTCAGGTTGCGTCCCACCTTTGGACTGGAATGGGTTTGAATCGGAACGGGACACTTGAATGGAATCTCGTGGTCTTTTCTTCGGTAAGCCGTCCTGGGTGTGAAGCTTTAAGCTGCGCCAGCACTGATCTGTCATCCGAGATAGACGCTGTTAATGAGAAGTCATGGAGAGGGTGAAAGTCAGCAGCTTGTGTGGCGCCGGATGTGTGGATGTCGTCAGAAAAGGTAAACGACTGACGGCCACTGACGACTAAAAGCCCTGAACGCTCTGGAAGCTCTGAACGCTCTGAACGCTCTGCAGCCGAGATGGATGTTCAGTTTTCTGTTTCTCTCGGACTGAGAATCAGAATCCAGGTTTATAAAGACGTAAATAATTTCTGTGTTGTGCAGAAAAAAAAGAAGTTACGTTTCTTACACGGTCTATTAATTGTAGTAATTAGCATGGATGTAGCTATAAAAGAGGATCGATCGAGGGGTGGGTGGTTGTGTGTGTGTGTGTGTGTGTGTGTGTGTGTGTGTGTGTGTGTGTGTTTATGTTTGTAGATATGTGCGTGCGTTTGTGTGTGTTTATATTTTATGTTCATGATGTGTGTGTGTGTGTGTTAGTAGATATGTGCGTGCATTTGTGTGTGTGTTTATATTTTAAGTTTATGGTGTGTGTGTGTGTGTGTGTGTGTGTTTGTAGATATGTGCGTGCGTTTGTGTGTGTTTATATTTTATGTTTATGGTGTGTGTGTGTGTGTGTGTGTGTTTGTAGATATGTGCGTGTGTTTGTGTGTGTGTTTATATTTTATGTTTATGATGTGTGTGTGTGTGTGTGTGTGTGTGTGTGTGTGTTTATTTGTAGATATGTGCGTGTGTTTGTGTGTTTATTTTTTATGTTTATGATGTGTGTGTGTGTGTGTGTGTTTATGTTTGTAGATATGTGCATGTGTTTGTGTGTGTGTTTATATTTTATGTTTATGATGTGTGTGTTTGTGCGTTTGTTTGTAGATATGTGCGTGCGTTTGTATGTATACACATGTGTATTCGTCTGTACGTATGTGTGTATACATATGTGTGTGTGTGTGTGTGTGTGTGTGTTTGTGTGTGTGTTTGTGAAAGTCTGTATACGTGCGTGTGTGTGTGTGTGCACATTTACGTCTGTGTGTGTGCGCATGTGTGTATGTGTGTGCGTGTGCATGTCTTTGTGTCTGTATATGTGTGTGTGTGTGTGTGTCTATATATCATGGCACCATAAATGGCAAGCATCAGTATTAGGATTGTATACGTGTGTGTGTATGTGTGCACATGTGTGTACGCATGCTTGTGTAAGCATGTGTGTGTACATCTGTTTGTGTGTGTGAGAGTGAGAGAGCATGTGTGCATGTGTATGTTCGTGTGCGCATGTGTGTGTGTGTGTGTGTGTGTGTGTGTGTGTGTGTGTGTGTGTGTGTGTGTGTGTGTGTGTGTATATCATGGCACCATAAATGGCAAGCATCAGTATTAGGATTGTGGTTATTATGTTTCGTTGTGTTACTGAATTGACTGAAAGGATCTAAAAGCTTTTCTGAAACATGAAGATTACAGCTGTTAATAAAAAAACGTTGTGTTTTGTTGTGTACTTTTGTCTCGGAGCCTCAGATTGTCGATCCTCTACACAAACATCTCGTTTAGATTTAATGGCTTTAAAGAAATGGCAGTAAATTCTGCTCAGTATCACCGCTGCACTGATGTCTATTATTTTATACAATTACAGGTTCGAGACGAGCGCTCGGTTATAAATACACACTGACTGAAACCGTCTCGTAGATCTTCTGACATTGTTGGATTTCGGGGTCTCCACGACGGCTCGGACCGGGTTGCCAGATTGAGTGTTTTATTTATAATCGCCCATAGGAAAAGAACTCTCCGGCCGGTGAAATGCTAAACCCGTACACCACGTTGTGATCTGAGGCGTACCGCGGATACGATCAGGGTTAACGAGGCAGGGATGTAACGATATAAATCATCGACTCGCATCTATTCGAAGTCTTCGAACAAAAATGGAAATGACGCGACTGCAAAAAACCAGCACAGATAAACATTGATATTTATTTTTACAATATAAAATGTCGTTGTTTTCGCTTAGTTTGTGTCAAGTTCATGAATAAAAACTGATTCATTACTTACTAATTAAAACGGACTGTAAATAAAAGTTGTGTAATAAAAGTGTAACGGGAATAATGAAAATACATTTGGTCAAAATTTCTGGTCTGTTTCGTTTCGTTTTGTAAAAATTAGGGGGGGGGGATTTCAATGAAGTTGCGGAGATTAATTACTGAAATAATTACTGTGTGTGTGTGTGTGTGTGTGTGTGTGTTCGTAATGAACTAACACAACTAATAAACAGATCTGTAGGACTCTCCATCCTGAACGTGGTGACTTTTTGCACTCAGATGTACATCAAGCGAACTTCATGATTCACGAAGAAACTGCGAGTTTTATTTCTGGCTCCCTGCTTAATTAATTCTTTCACGAAAAAAGTGTCTCACCGCGGGCGGAAAAGACAAATAACACTCGCACATAATCACCTTCCCGAGTTAACACACTTATAACAGCGATTTCTGAGGCGCCGTAGTGAAGCGTCGCTAACCCACCGATGCTGAGAGCTTCAATTCCGCTTATGGAGGGTGGGAGGAAGTTGCTGCAGTCACGACCTCTGCTGGCTGCACAGTGAAACAGACGCACAGTGTATGTGGGTGTGTATGTGTGTGTCAGCGGGGTAGAATCTGCGATGGACTAAAGATGTAACGATACACTGCACACGATTTGATACGATTCGTGATACCGGGTCCTGGGTTTCCAAACAACATAAAATTAAAGACAAAATACTTATAATTATATATTTTTTATTTTCTTAGGAAGTATAACTATAGCCAAAGTACTAGATTTATTTGTTGTATTAATACAAGATAGCACCAGCGCCCCCTTGCTGTTTAAAGCGAATATCGATTCATCTTAAAAGAATCATCCGAGTGAATCGATTCATGTTGATTCTTTCTGAAGTTATTAAACATATATTTGACCAAGTATCGTATTGCCAAAAGCCGCGGCTATAAATCAGAGCGCCGATAATAATTTGAAGTTCATGTCTAAGAACCACTTGATCCTCTTTGTTGTCGTGCAGGATTTAAATCACCTTTTAAACGCAGAGCCGCCGGGCGAGCGTTCGTCCTGGACATGATACCCAGCAGAGATTTAAGCAATAACACTGAGCCGAAGGTTTATTCGGCGCTCTCGGCCTGGTTCACGTTCCGTGTGTGTGTGTGTGTGTGTGTGTGTGTCATAAGCCACCATTTCCAATCTCGCACAACCCTAGAGACCGTTCCCGAGAACACCGGTCTAGTTTCATTCCCATGCTTTATGGAATCTGTGTTTCAGAGGGGTGAGCAGAAGTCACCACCACCAGCAACTAAGTTGTGAAAAATGTATGGTGATGGTATCAGGAATTCAGCAAATACACACCAAAACAAAAACAGATGCACTCCAAAACCACCAGGGAAAATAAAGACATAAATAATAACAGACGGAAAAGCAAAAATAGACACGCATAAGAAAACAGGTGGGAAAATAAAATACATACGAAAAAAACGTGTGGAGGACAAAAAATGTAAGTTTACATACTAAATAATGACAGAACATTAGCATACCAAAACAGGTGGGAATAGAACATATGCATACCAAAACAGGTGGGAATAGAACATGCATACCAAAACAGGTGGGAATGGAACAAATGTCCCTACCAAAACAGGTGGATTATTCCAGACCTTCATCTTGAACCTTCATGTCAGATTTTCATGATGGACCTTGATGCTCTATCATCATGCTGGACCTTGACGTTGGACTTTCATGACAGACCTTCATCTTAAAACTTCATGCCTGACCATGATGCTGGACCTTCATGTTGGACCATGATTTCAGAGTTTCATGCCTGACCTATATCTTGGACCTTGATGCTGTATCTTTATATTGGACATTGATGTCAGATTTTCATGTCAGACCTTCATTTTGGACCTTCATATCAGATGTTCATGCCAGACTTTCATTATGGGCCAGGTTGGACCTTAATGTCAGACCTTCATGCTGGACCCTAATCTTGGACCTTCATGTCAGACCTTCATGCTGGATCTTCATGTCAGACCTTGATGCTGGATCTTCATCTTGGACCTTCATCTCAGTCCTTGATGCTGGATCTTCATGTCAGACCTTGATGCTGGACCTTCATGTCAGACCTTGATGCTGGACCTTCATGTCAGACCTTGATGCTGGACCTCTCTGTGGTTCTTCACATGAAAGACTTTCACATCTCGGATGATCTTTAACACTTGATAATGATCTTATTAGCAGATTTGAACTGTTTCACACCCAAACGTATTTCAGGCTGATAAAGTTTCACAGTTTCAGATTCTTCAAGCTCGGAGGCGCCTACAGATGCTAATAATCATCAGAGCTGAGATCTGAACACAAACACTTCTGATTCTTGACCTTCTGTTTTTATTTCTGTTGTGGAATAAAAATTCCGATTTTTTTTCATGTTTAATAATTAAAGTGACTTATTTAATTATTTTGTAAATAAAATCTTTATACATTCATATTTATTATTATTATTATTGTTGTTATTGTTGTGTTATTGTTGGTGTTTTCTTTTTCCAACAACTTTTATTTATTTAGGATTTATTTAGTTACAGTATATTGTTTTATAATGTTTTAATATTATTTTTATTTTATTTTGGTCAGTAGTGGTAGTAGTAGTATCATTAATAGTGTTATTATTATTATTGACCTATATTTACTTTTCATTTCATAACCTTTTAAAGAAGTGTAAAACATTAATTTGATTAAATAAATTTGTTGTATATTTTATATCATCATTATTATTATGTTTAGTTGATTCTTGTTTGGAATAAGAATAAATTGCTCTGTAGTTGAAGAGTCGACTCGGTTCTGACGTTTGGTCGTAGACTGAAAAATTGCACGTATTAAAATATGAGCTTATTGGTGTGTGTGTGTGTGTGTGTGTGTGTGTGTGTGTGTGTGTGTGCTGGATGACTCTTTTCCTCGTCCACACAGCTGTAGATCAGCTCTCGCTCTACTGGCACGTTTATTGCTCGTTATTTGTTGCTCATTATTTACAGCTCGTCATTATCCTTCCATTCTGCCTCTTTCTGAACAGGAAAATAATGGCTGTGTTTTTAGGGTGTTGTTGTTGTTGTGTGTGTGTGTGTGTGTGTGTGTGTGTGTGTGTGTGTGTGTCAGTGTGAATGTCTGCCAGAGTTCACACTCAGCTGAAACGGTGTTGGCTGTGTTTACTTTTACACAACAAATGTGTGTGTTTGTGTGTGTGCGTGCGTGCGTGCGTGTGTGTGTGTGTGAGAGAGAGAGAGTGTCGTGGGGGGAGTTGTGATTCAATATTATATGACTGAATTTATTTATTAGTATTTTACAATAAACATTGATTACAATAAACATTCGTAACAATAAATCAGTTCACGTCACTCGTTTGTTTCTGCACCGTGGGTTGGGACACACACTCTTGGCCGAGAGGCATCGAGGATGAAGCGCACAAAGCCGTCATCCAAAGGCAAAAACATAGCAGCCGTTTTGATGACAGTTTTGCGCGTTTATATAAAATAAAAGTGGTTTGTTCGAACACTTTTGGAAAACTTTGGCGAGGGGGAAAAATGATCGTCCCACGACCGAGGAGAGAAATAACGGAACATCGCGACGGTCACAATGACTGCGAAGTAACTGTCGACACACACACACACACACACACAAACCTGGAAATCCTGCAGGGTGTATTTAGGTCATGTTCTGAAAAGCGATGGATGAAGCTTAACACAGTTAATGGGCATGTTTTTCCCAGGACGTGTCATTACGGGGAAACGGGTCATTCGCTTAGCTATTTTCTTTCCGGGCGGGCGTCATTGGCCAGATTACACGTCCATCACTCACGTCCTGGACCAATCCGTGCGTATCATGTAACCTCTTCAACTCCTATTAGAAGATGCTCGCTGGCACTTTGCGGACTTTAATAATTCTCCGCCGGCTGACGGATCCCGGGTAAAAAGCCGAGGTAAAAAAGAAGAGAGCCTTTTTATGAGTGGCGTTTTTACCGGCTGTGCTGACAGGAGAGTAATGATATTAATAAAACCCTGCTCCGGGTTTTCTTCTTTAGAATATTAACTCGCTTTTTTATGGGAATCCATCTCTTCAAGCCTGCCATATTTTTTGAAATGAAGTGACAGGATGACTATGTTTAAGGTATATTTTATATCTCGAAGTTCTGAAAGCTCCACAAAGAGAGATGTCAGGGTTTTTTTTCTTCTTATTTTATTCTTTAGCTTCGTTTTAATAATGGTTTTTTTTTTTAAAGAAGGAAAGGAGTGCCGGGCGGATACCAAAGAAGCGATCAAGCAAAAGATACAGATAACGGACAGAAGCGATATTCTTCAGCTCCATTAACGGCTTTAATTACGGGAGCTTTCTGTTTAATGAAAGTTAAATCACCTCGTAATGAAGAAGTGAGGATATTAAAAGGAGAAGCGGCGAGATGAAGTTCTCACGCTGGGTTGAAAATCTTTGTCAAATAACCAGCCAGAAACGAGCATACATCACCCACGTCGAGATGACATTAGGACTACCGAGCTAGAATTCCTAATCGGAAAGGAAGCAAAAAAAAAAAAGTTGTTCCTCTAATTTATGTGGATTTTTAATAAAAGGCTCAGTTTTAGGGCGAGTAATAAGATGTGGGTAAATAATAATAATCATTTTTAAAAATGCGCCACTAAAGCTGAAGTCGTTTAGACCAACGCTTGGTGTTCTGGATCTGGACCATCACACACCAGAAATCTGGATCACTCAGCAGCGTCTGAATGAGCTGTAACTGTTTAATGCTTTTGGGGGGGAAAGACGACCATGACAAAAGTCTAGAAAACTCTCCTGGAGATTAAAAAAACTGATCTAGATCTGATTCTAGATCTGATTGTGACACTAGAACCTTTGATTCGGGAGATTTTTAAGATGATTAGAGTATCTTCATGATGGTCTTGATGATTCAGCTAATAAAAGTGAAATCTAGAGTTTGTGAGTTAGTTAGTTGTGTGTGTGTGTGTGTGTGTACATGAGTGAGTATTTATATATTTCCAACCTCGGAATATTCACAGTTATTCCTGGTGGGAAAATTGGACTTTGAAACCAAAGACGGTCATTTTTTTGAGTCTCCGGTAGGAAAAAAAAAACATATAAATGTTGAAATGAATTTTGAGCATCAAACTATTATTTTAATAAGGACGAAAATCGTTATTTTATATTTTTTAAAAGGCAGAGACGAAATCTTTACTGTCGTCGGGAGGAAAAATTCGATTTTATCTTACAGCAGTCACCGAATGTGAGGACGTCCGAGTGTCAGGAAAGAGCGCCGGAGGTAAATTGTTGTTTTGCTGAGGGCCGTCGGATGACATGCTGTCAGATAGATCAGGAAACACATTTACAAAGATAGCGCCGAGAGAGAGAGAGAGAGAGAGAGAGAGAGAGCGCCGAGAGAGAGAGAGAGAGAGAGAGAGGTTGTGATGTTTGAGAATACGTTGGGTGTCATGGACCGTTGGGAATAGCCAGTACTGGTCAGTCAGGATCATCGTCGGCCGGCCCTGAATTAGTTTTTGGCTATCAAACAGACGACTGGTGGGGGGGGGCGAGACCCTGCCTTAACCCTGTTTGCTCCAGGGGCCGCCGTGTAATGCCTGATCCTGTAACCTCTGACCCCGACTACCAAACAAGCTTGTGACGTACGAGGAAAGATTTTTTGGTTGTTGTACTGTTTTATATGTGTATGTGTGTAATGATATAATGAAAGGCTACGGAAGCGAGGTGGAGCTGTCTGACCTCGCTATTATGACGGCTTTGCCCGACTTGCCAGACATACAGACAGACAGACAGGGATGGATCGATGTTTTACAAAAGTTTACCCTACATATATTCTGTTATGATATGCAGGAAACCAAATGTAAACGAGGCTGTTTGGACTGTTTGGCAGGCGGGTTTGATGATGAGAAATGATGGATCTTCATTTGGGCGCCAACGTCATTAATCTGGTTAATTTGATGAATGCAGAAACGCACGCGCTCATTTACACTTGAATCGTCTGGCAGCGGATGAATATCGTTCAGCTCTTACGCTTGACTGAGCTCAAACACACACACACACACACACACAGCATTTAAACACTCGATCTGTTCATTAGCTACACAATCAATTTTCAAAACAGATGAGATGTCTGCCTCGCATGTAAAAACCCACCCGAGAGAGAGAGAGAGAGAGAGAGAGAGAGAGAGAGAGAGAACATCATCTTTAAAAAATTGTTTGTATTGTTTACGACTCTCGGTAACGTGTCAGTTGTCGTCCGTGCTGTGGATGGAATCCTCCGGAAAGATGATCACGTGACTAGAAATGGCCTTGCTGAATCACGTCCACAGCTCGACCGCTCTGGATGTAACAATTCACCGAGAATCGATGTATCGCTTTATACAGCTGGGGGGCGCTGGTGCTGGTTTTTGGTGCAAAAATGTGAATCCGATTGTGACTCGGAAATCGAAGGACACTCGATGTTTATGTAAATGACAGATAATCGTGTGTGTGTGTGTGTGTGTGTGTGTGTGTTTGCAACCAGACAGATTTGTGTGATCTATCTCAGTTTCTCTGACAGTGACATCTTGTTTGTCTTACCGAGTGTGTGTGTGTGTGTGTGTGTGTGTGTGAGAGAGAGAGAGAGAGAGAGAGAGAGAGAGAGAGAGAGGAAGATAGTGTGTGTGTTTATGACAGAGACTGATGTACATGTGTCTGCAGCATATGACACGGCGAGATTGGGTTCCCATGAAGCCTCTTACACACACCCACACATACACTCACGTACACACGCACCCATACACACACACACACACACACACACACACACACTCATTTCGTTCATTTGGCTCAGGTGAGTCGAGGTGAGCTCTGTCATTAATTAATTCTATTTATAATATTTATTATGGAAGAAAATATATTTAACTTACGAACATTTTGACTTACAAACGTGGAACCAATCAAAATGTATTTTTATATTTTAAGTGTTTGTATTTCTCTTTAAAAATATTATAAATATGATTTCTCTCTTTCTCTTTCTTTCTCGCTCTCTCTCTCTCTCTCTCTCTCTCCAAACATCCATCAATCCATTGAGCACTTTATAGCAAGAAATTTGACTAAAGAAATCATTGATATCGTATAAAAAATAGTGGTAATGATGTGTGTACAGGCTTACATTCCACGTACAAAAAAAAGGTCCCGAAACGGCGACTTCTCTGGGCTCATTAGTATCTAGAATGGACCGTCACACGGAGGAATCAGATGAATTAGAATTTTAGAAAAGGTTTGTTTTTTATCAAGACGTTTCTTAACCGCATTTTCAAAATTTTCACCGCACAGGATAGTAGTTTAGATTTCAGACCAATCATAAGCCGATCATACTAAGCTCCTCGGGATGGGGGGATGGGGGGGGGAGAGAAGGCGCAGTGACCAGTTCGGAAGGGGAATAAAAATGGAAAATGAACGTATCCGGACTTGATAGGTTTACGGATGAAGAAGCATTAAGAACGTCCCGATTCATGCTTCCAAATTTCCTGCCTTTAATCTCGGGGGAAAGCACCCAAATCCGGGCGACAAAAGCACTAATCAGAAGTGACGGCGAGCAGAAGCCAATTAAATTATGCAAATTGCATCACGGTTAGCCGGAGACGAGCGGCTTTTACTTCTTAACGTTAATGTCAGCGTTTCGGAGACTCTTCTGATCGCTGAGCGCTTTACGGATGCTTACGGAAATGTGACTGTCAAAGTCGAATTGACTTGTGTAGCGCTCTTGTACCCGACCCCCCCCCCCGTCTTCTGTACTTGTACTTCTCCCACTTCTGTATGTGACTTTGATGTCTCTTACGTCTCTGTAGGGAATCGCGCCGGCCTCTCGTCGGGGACCCTGCCTCGTTTCCTACAGGAGCCGGACGACGCCTACATCGTGAAGAGCAATCCCATCAAGCTCCGGTGCCGCGCCCATCCCGCCCTGCAGATCTTCTTCAAGTGTAACGGCGAGTGGGTTCATCAGACCCAGCACACGTCGCTGGAACACACCGATGTTGGAACAGGTAAACCCTCCTCGACCCCCCGGGAACGGTTCTCCAAGCATCAACGAGGTGCCTGAGCACGTGTTCACGGCTTGGCCTTCACCCTGAGGTCCAGAGATGAGGTCCTGGAGATAGTACCCAGAGACTCGGCGGTGTCCACCAAAAGTCGGGCCACTGTCGGGGCCCCTGAGCGCGTACCTTTCGCCCCTCGATCGCTCAGAACGGCGCCTGGTCGTGATTGTCGGACGCTTTGGATCAGGGCGTCTGCTAAGTGCTGTAAATGTCAATGATAAAAGGTTAAGGGCCTTGCTCAGGGATCCGGTAGTGACGGCTAGGTGGTAGTGAAGGCTTGAACATGCGATGTAACCGAGCACCTTAAGGACCAGACTGTGACCTGTTATATTTAAACTATTTGCCTCGTTGTTAGCTCCACTGGCTAAGGGGTGGGGGGGCATCGGGAATAAATAAATAAAAAACTTATTATGATGGCACACAAAAGAAATCCTTGAATAATTGGTTCACTATGGCGTTAGGTGATCTTTAGTTCTGACCTTTAGCACATTCTTTTTTAAATAATAGGATATTACAAGCTCTGTGTTTTTATCCTCGTTGTCCAGTCCAGTCGAGACTCATTATTACAGTTCAGTAACTGAATCTTGATTTATTGGACGTGGTTACAGAGGAAGGTTCAGTGGACGCTTGATTTACAAATATAACCGTTATGAGGTTCTGTGCTTCTGTGCTTCTGTCCGTCCGTTGTTATTTACATTCAACCGTCATTTTAATCCTATTTAGGGTCACGGTGGGACACACAGTTGGTGAATACATTAAATGTAATGTCCAAAGACATGCATTCAGGTTAATTGGAGAACCTGAAATAGTTTTCTCTCTTTGTGTGTGTGTGTGTGTGTGTGTGTGTGTGTGTGTGTGTGTGTGTGCATTACACAAAAACAATTAAATAAATAATAATAAAAGTACTAAGTAATCGTGAGGGACATAATAATGTACGATAAACATAATAAAGGCAATTCGGGGAGTAATAATAATAAGGTACGGTTTACATTGAAGAGGGGGGGGGGGGTAATGTTGCCATGACTACCACAATACCATGGGTGGTACAGTGGCTAGTTGGGTCTCACCGCCGCCTCACCGTAAGAAGATCCTGGGTTCAATCCCCAGCTCGGACGGTCTGGGTCCTGGGATCTACAGTGGCACCGAATGTGCCCTGTAGATATCGGACCCGGATAAATAAGAACGGTTGTGTTAGGAACGGCATCTGGTGTAAAAACAAAATTAAATAAAATTTTGCCAAGCCGGTGGTGCGGATCACAATCTATCTCTGGTGACCCCTAGTGGTAGGAGCCAAAAGACATCAATACATCATGATTCACTTATGAACGCATTTTAATTTGAATTCGTTCACCGGTTCCGGTTCGTTAAGACGAAATCAATCGATACAAAAGGATTCATTTAGAAAAGCATTCATGAGTTAAGTGTCCACTGTCCACGCCTCAAAGAGGTTAGCGCTCCGATTTAAACCTCCGTGTTTTCAAACAAGAATCAGCCGACTACAATAATGTTTTATTGTTTGATAGCCGTCGAGTTGGAAAACGATGAAAGCGGCGTAGTGATGCAATTGTGAGAAATGTTATTCATTTTTCTCCGACGTGCCAGACAGCGGTTGTTATTTTCTATTCACGGCCTTTGAAAGCAGCCCGCAGCAATGCATTTCTCACTCTGGGTCTATTCTTCAACTTAAACCTTTTCATGCTCTCGCTTTTATTTATTTCTTCACAGTCTTATCACAGTTTTTTTTCTTTCTCTATTTGGAGAAAAAAAGGAGGAGAAAGTAGATATTTGGTGCTATTCAGACTGGACCGGTGTATCGGTGGAGTATTACTGCGCTCGATTTTACCTTGAGAGGACGCATGAAGAGATGCTTGTTTATAGACTCCATAATGCAGATTTCATCTGTGCTTAGAAAAACTGACGGCCGTTACGACTCCGACTAGAGGAGTTATGTAGCAGTAATAAAGTATTCAGAAGTTATTCACTTACTCGAGGGTCCAAATAGCCACAACTGGACGGTGACGGAGCTCAGATCAGTCATCCTAATCTTAGAATGCTTTGGTGTTAATTCTACTATATATATATATATATATATATATTATTTGTTGTAACTTTTTTATGTTTAGTTCAACACAAACATTAAATATTAAAATAAGAAGTAAACTTTTAAAAGTATTTGTATTCATATTTATCATGGTCATAGGAGACTTTTTTCCAACACGCTTTGGAACGAATACTCCACATTTACATACGCGACACTAACGAACACACACTAGGGGGCAGCAATGAGCATGTGTGGCTGTCGCGGTGGGAAGCCCTATTCTAGCCACAGCACTTGGGGACGAGGACGGGCATCTATAGGTTCAATGCCCCGCTCGAGAGCACTTCAGTAATGACCTGTTAATCCTCCTAATCAAACCCGTCAAGTCACAAACCCTGTTGTCATATACTGTA
>JAOTRQ010059427.1:0-13805 GCA_028565875.1 Hoplisoma paleatum
GACTATTAGTCGATTAGTTGGAGTAAATGACGACCACTGGTCAACCAACAAAATCCTTGGTCGTGGACAGCCCTAATAATCACCATGGGGAAGGTTGTAGGAAATAAAAATTTGTTTGCATCATCGCGGCTGAACAAAGTGGTGGTCGTGTTTAGAAGTCAACTTGGTGGACCAAGGAATCACGATAAGTAAATATTTGTTTTAAAGTTTCTTGTTTTACCACTGGTATCACCAACAAGCCAAGTTACAATGTTAAACATTCCATCATCCTTTATATCTGACGAGTTAGTTAAGTGTGAACTGACATGGTTTGGGAAAATCATTAGTGATTTTACAAACAAAAAACTCAAATATGACAAGTAGCAATTAAAACAGATGGTGACATTTAGATGAACTGTCACAATAGTACTACACATTGAACCTGTTCTAAACATCTAAACAAGTGGTAGATAAATCCAGTCCTAAACCCAAACAAACAAATCCCTGGCAAGGGGTGAGCTAAATGCAGCTGTGAAAAAATCCTAAATCCAGCTGTAACTAGAACAAAATCGAGCCGACTGTTGTTGTCTCTGAGACTAAGGAAAAAAGCAAGAGAAACCCAAAGTTCCCTAGTTCAGGTTTGAAATGCTCAGGTGATGCTCTGGATTCAACAGGTGTCTCTAAGCCATTGATTCCAGATTGAAAGAAGATGACTGTGCTTCATGCACCTCTGAGGTTGTATCCCTTCCAGAAACTGACCAAAAGATTTAGACTATACTACACTGTTTAAATTACACATTTAAAGTATCGGATGCAAAATAGTGGAAGTATCAGATTTTTCCCCAGATCTTGATAAATTCAACTGTCAAAAGAGATATCAAAGCCACACCCATAAATGAACTGAAAATAAACAGAAAATATTTTTGTTTTGATAAACTACATTTAACTAATTTAAAACTTAAAAAAAGGAATGAAAATAAAACAATTCTCTTAAATACTCCACAGGATGTTAAACTCATGTTTTTTTCACCTGCATTGTTCTATACTTCTCTCCTTTTCCTTTTTTAAATTTTATTTTATGTTGTGAGTGAACTTTATACATAAACCTAGGGAGAGACAGGAACAAAAGAACCACAATTTTAAAACCTGTAAACCAGAAGAAGCTAGATATTAGTTTATTCAGCAGAAAAAATGTCAGAGGACATTTTAATTAATTAATGGAAGCTGTAAAACAACTGTCTACCAGATGTGCAGCTGATGTACATAATGTTTATATGTTCCTTCAAAAATAGGCAAATTCCAATTGGCTGTACAAGAGCAGTTTTATCCCTCTAACCAAAGAAAGGAGATTTGGGTATTTTAAAGAACTGGTGACCCATATGTACTAACTATAAAATATTATCATAAGTTTCATCTAATAAACTAAAAGCACATATTGAAGTTTTAATTCATTCTGATCAAACATATTGTGTACCTGGTGTTAGGGACTAGCAAGAAAGCGTTAAACCCAGAACACACTCAACACTACCACGACATGCAGTTTAAATGGATTTTATTGTAAGCAGAACAGAGGATGTGACCAAGCACTGAAATATCTTGGTTGCAGAGAAGACGCCAGTTGAATAGGTGGAGTCTGGATTGGCATTCTGAGGCTGAGCGTACCAGGCAGAGAGAACCAGGAAGAGGAGGTGTACCCACTGCTGCGAATCTAAATCAAATGCAATCTGAACTAAAATAACAAAGAGTCAAACGCAATACTGACTGTGACTGGATAACACATTCTTGCAGGTGCTAACTACAAAATCAAATATCAAAGACGAGTAACGAATACTCGCATGCAAGTTGTCTGGAGATCGGCTCTTTGAAAGCGTTTGGCAAATCAATTCTCTGGCAGCTTCCAGATCTTACATGGTCCTCTAAGTAGAGCTGTTCATTAACCTCCAATTAGGATCGAGTGCACCGGCTGGGGAGAAGAAGCAGGGATGATGCAGACTCACACACGCAAACAGACACAGAGGCACACCCAGAACAGCGCAGCCTAGAATCCTAACAACTGGACTATGTATCATGGATAATATTTTTGTCATTTGAACCATTATGATTTTGGTTTTATATCCATTGACCATGAAAAAACTTTAGACAAAGCTGATCATATTTACCTTTTGAAGGTACTGCCCAGGTCAGTTCAACATGCTTGATATTAAACCTTTGTTACACAGCCTGGGAGCTGAGAGAAAGCAAATGAATCAGTATCAGCATATGCTGACGACATTATGGTTTTCATTACAAGACAAGATGATTTCTGGGCACTGACAGATAGCCTTAATATCTATACAGCAGCATACTCTGTCAAAGTCAATATGAACAAGTAGGAATTAGTCCAGGTAGGTATGTGGAGGAACCAACAGACACCAGCTCTACCAGAGAATCTACAGTAAAGGCAAAAAAGTTTAAAATACCTTGGAATTTTTTTGGGAATGGAAGACTTTTAGATAAAAAACTAGGAAGGTGTAATGGAGATGGTGGAAGTGCTAGGGAGTGTTTAGAATTGGAACCAGAGTACAAAACCCAACAAACTCACAGAAAACCAGCAGATTATATATGAATGTGAATTTATTGGAACAGTTCACTAGGTAGACTGTTGGTATGGTAGAGAAGGTAGAGTAGATGAATTTTAAAGTTGGGATTTCTTGACGGGTTTGATCTGGGAAACATGGAATGTTGGGTGAATCCTCATATGATTAGGAAGACAGAGGCGAACCACTAAGGGGATAATGATCTTAGTGATGACATACGGACCAATAAAGCGAGGAGCCAGTTTCCGTGTGACTGCGCGTAGGGGAATATGGCAGGTCGACAGCCAAACCACTTGGCCAATACGGTAGCAAGGGCAAGGTCGGCGATGACTGTTAGCCATTCGCTCCATTCTGTCCCGTGCCTTCAGTAAGGCGACTCTGGTGGCTCTCTATATCCTTTTACAACGTTGAACATGGTCCTGTATGCAGGGAACAGTTATCTCTGGTTCCTGATCGGGGAACAAGGGAGGTAGGTACCCAAGTGATACCTCAAAGGGTGTCCATCCGGTTGAAGAGGAAGGAAGTGGAGTACTCCACCTAAGCTAGACTTTGAGCCCATCGGGTAGGGTTCTGTGAGGTCACTCGGCGGAGAGCGGCTTCTACTTCTTGGTTGGCTCTTTATGCCTGGCCATTGGTCTGCGGGTGGAAACCGGAGGACAAGTTGGAGGATGCACCGATGGATGCACAGAACTCTTGCCAGACCCGTGAGATGAACTGGGGTCCTCGGTCCGACACCACCTCTAGAGGGAGCCCATGTAGTCGGAAGACCTGGTCAAAGATGATTTTGGCAGTCTCTAGAGCGAAGGGTAGCGTAGGAAGGGCCACCAGGTGTACTGCTTTGGAGAATTGATCAACCACCATGAGGATCACGTTCTTACCATCTGACTCGGGAAGACTAGTGATAAAATCTAGGGCTACGTGAGACCAAGGACGTCCGGGCAGAGGAAGTGGTCGAAGTAGTCCGGAGGGTGGTTGGTGAGAGGTCTGGGCTCGAGCACAGACTGAACAGGCGGTTACATATTCCTGGGTGTCTGCCTGAATGGTGGGCCACCAAAACTTTCGTTCAAGGAGAAAAAGTGTTCGTCAAACTCCAGGATGACAGGAAAGGTTTGAGTCGTAGGCCCATCTTAAGACGGCAGTTCAGGCACTTGAGGGCATGTATTGACGGCCTGGGGGAGCCCTTCCAGGGTCCGGATCTTTGACCAGTCCCTCTTTGATCACTTTTTCCACTGGCCACGTGAGGGTTGCTACCACGCACTGGGGATTCGGGATGTTGGCTGGGGTATTCGGCATTTCTTCCACCTCCCCTAATCGAGAGAGGGCATCGGGTTTGATGTTCTTGGAGCCTGGACGATAGATGAAGGTGAAGTTAAATTGATTGAAAAACAATGACCAACAGGCTTGTCTGGCGTTTAACCTCTTTGCAGTCTGCACATAGGAGAGGTTTTTGTGGTCCGTCCATACAATGAAAGGATGTTCTGCTCCCTCTAGCCAATGTCTTCATTCTTCAAGCGCCATCTTGACAGCCAGTAGTTCTCTGTCCCCGATGTCATAGTTCACCTCCGCAGGGGTAAGTTTCCAGGAGAAATAGGCACAGGGGTGGACTCTGCTGTCCTCACTGATACGCTGTGACAGCACGGCCCCTACGCCAGAGTCAGAGGCGTCGACTTCGATGATGAACTGGTTCGTCGGGTCAGGTTGATGAAGAATAGTAGCAGAGGTAAAACGGTCCTTCAAGAGGTCAAAGGCGATCTGTGCGGCTGGGGTCCATGAGAACTGGTTCTTGGAGGAGGTTAGCTGTGTGAGTGGTAAGGTGACTTGACTGTAATTCCTGATGAACTTACGGTAGATATTTGCAAATCCTAGGAATCATTGGAGATCCTTATGGTTCTTTGGGGTTGGCCATTCTTCCACGACCCGTAGTTTCTCGGGGTCAGCAATCATCTGAGCTGGACGAATGATGAACCCAAGGAAGAACACAGATTGCTGGTGGAAACAACATTTCTCTGCCTTGACGAAGAGTTTGTTATGTAAAAGGCGAGTTAATACCAACATGACGTGTTCGATGTGCTCGTCCAGTGATTTGGAGATCAAGATGTCATCCAGATAAACGAACACAAACCAATGGAGGAAGTCTCTCAAGACATCGTTGACCAAGGCCTGAAAAACGGCAGGGGCATTAGTGAGCCCGAACGTAATGACTAAGTACTCGAAGTGGCCCTGGGGTGTGTTGAAGGTGGTCTTCCACTCGTCTCACTCTCGGATACAAAGAAGGTGGTAGGCATTTCTCAGATCCAGCTTGCTGAAGATGGTTGCTCCTTGTAGCGACTCGAAGGCTGAAGAGAGGAGAGACAAGGGGCATTTATTGTGCACCGTGATGGCATTGAGGCCCCAGTAATCTATGCAGAGCCTTAGGGATCAATCTTTCTTAGAAACAAAAAAAAACGCACCCAGGGGCGATGTGGAAGGGCGAATAAGCCCAGTAGCTAGACAATTGGCGATGTACTTCTCCATGGCTTCTCTCTCAGGACGAGATAGACTGTATAGGCGACCAGATGGCAGGGTCGCTCCTTGAAGCAGGTCGATGGCACAGTCATATGGTCGGTGGGGTGGTAAGGACAAAGCCAAATCTTTACTGAACACCTCCTGGAGATTATGATATTCATGAGGAATGGCAGATAGGTCCAGGATGTCCGATGACTGCTCAGGCTCGCGGCGGGGACCTTCAGAGGAAGAGCAGAACCTAGACATTGGGAGTGGCACTTAGTACCCCAGGAACGAATGTTCTCTAGGGCCCAATCCATCTGTGGATTATGGGTGGAAAGCCACGGGAACCCCAACACCACCGGAGACTGTGAAAAGTTAATTATGGCAAAGGAAATGGTTTCATGATGATTTCCTGAACAGACCATGTGGACTGGGCTGGTGCGATGAGTGATATCCACAAAGGGGGTCCCTCCCAGGTTAACCACCCTGACAGGTTTATTTAAGGGTATCGTCCGTACTCCCAACTGTTTGGCCAACCCCTGGTCCATGAGGTTCTCTTCGGAACCAGAATCAATCATAAACACAGACAAGGAAAGAGAGCGGTCATCAGGTTTTAGGATGATGGGTAGATGGAGGCGTGTCTGGGGGGAAGTAAATGGTGTGCTCGACAGGACCCCACCTTGACTGCCGAGCATCCTCTTTTGGCCGAACCGGACAGGACTGGCGGAAATGACCCGGTCTTCCGCAGTACAAGCACAACTTGGAGTGCATCCACCGGGATCGTTCTTCTGCAGAGAGCCGGGTTCCACCTAGTTGCATAGGTGTGTTGACGTCAGGGAGTGGTGCCAAGTATGAGCTTGGTGTATGAGGAGAATATCGCCTGGGCAATCTCCTGGAAAGACGCGGTGTGTTAAAACCGGTCGACCCTCGCTGTTGACTACGTTCCCGCAGCCGATTGTCGAGACAGATGGCTAGGTCGATGAAGCCCTAAAGATCAGCTGGTTCTTCTCGAGTGGCGAGCTCATCCTTAAGTCTTTCAATCAGGCCCTGACGAAAAGCTCCACGTAGTGAGACGTCGTTCCACCCGGAATCAGCGGATAGTACTCAAAACTGGATGGCATAGTCCGCCACGGAACGAGTCCCTTGTCGAATATCGAAAA
The DNA here is from genome assembly GCA_028565875.1 of Hoplisoma paleatum. Lineage (NCBI taxonomy): Eukaryota > Metazoa > Chordata > Actinopteri > Siluriformes > Callichthyidae > Hoplisoma > Hoplisoma paleatum. The sequence continues at coordinate 6,203 of JAOTRQ010059427.1, forward strand.
GTCGGTTGCTGGCCGTGTCGGAATGGTCCGGGTGGTCAAAGATGGCTCGGAACCTGGATTCAAACTCCAAAAATGACCACCAGTTGAATCCAGCCATGGAGTGCAGCGACTCTGCCCAAGTCAGAGCGTCACCACGTAGCAAACCCAGAATAAATGTGATCCGTTGGGCGTCTGACCAGAAGGAAGAGGGTCGTTGACTGAAAGCCAAGGAACATTGAAACAGGAATCCCTTGCACTTACTTATATCCCCAGCAAACGGCTCGGGCATTGTCAGGGGAGACTCTGAAGTTGTTGGAAGATCGGCTGGAGGATTGTTCAAAGGTAGTGGGATGGTCGCTGGATCTAGCGCCTGGCGTTAAGTGGGCGGAAAGCTGGGTGACCTGGTTGAAAACCTCTCCCAGCTGCCTCATTATCTGTAGGTTGGTGTCCATGAGAGCCTGGAGCATACACTCGTGGGTGTCCAGCCGCCCCGCGTGTTCAACCAGCTGTGGATCCACGGACCTGTTGCCAGTGAGCATTGGGTTTGTTGGTTCCATGTTGGCCAGATGATACTGTCAGGGAGTGTTTAGAATTGGAACCAGAGTACGAAACCCTACAAACTCACAGAAAACCAGCAGATTGTATATGAATGTGAATTTATTGGAACAGTTCACGAGGTAGACTGTTGGTATGGTAGAGAAGGTAGAGTAGATGAATGGCAGTCCAGTAGTGCCCCCTGGGGGGAAATAGTAGCGATAGTGCACTGTTATTTGAGGAGCCGAGAAGTCCGTGTGCTTGGGACCGGATCGGCGGAGTTTGGCCGGTACCCTTGAACTGGACACGGGGACTGGAACTATAGCGACTCGGGATCAAAGTAACAGACACGATCTAAAAGAGAACAAACAACAGAGACAGAATTATTCTCACTGCCCAAACGCGGAAGTGAGGTAATTTACCGGAGCTAAACAAGCAAGGAATACTTAGCTTCGGGAGCCGGAAGAATCGTTCCAGGAACGAGCAATGATTATCTGGCGCTGTATCTTGCGGGTGAGTGGTTTAAATAACCAGCGTAATTATTCCCGATTAATAGCAGGTGTGTGTAAAGGGTGGAGGATTCAAAATGGCGGAAGCGTTGCCAAGTGACGCTTCCAAACAAAACAGGAAGCTTGTTTATCTCACTGGATCTGGGTCCTCCTGCTCTCTTACAAGGGAAGAGTTCTAATCATTAATGACCTAATTGTCTTCATGCTTTAGCATAAACTGGTTGCTCTGGAATTACTAGACTCCGTTTGCAGAGATGTACAGAGCAAATTAGTCAGTTTCTTTTGGTGTTGACAGCACTAAACCAGAGCTTCTGTTCTATATCTACCACCAAGGCCTCATTAACTTGCCAAGTTGGATAAAGGCCTTTACATTTCTGTCAGTGAAGAGATTTTTTTACACAGAGGGGTTGTCAGATTTATCAGTCTGTCCTGAAAGTAAGATCCAGTGTTCTGAAAAACTGCAACTCCGAAACACAGTTTATGATCATCATCAATGAAGGGCCATTATTTTTTTAATTTGCTGCTCCAAGCAAGGGAGCTGTTGACTTGCAGTTTAAGGCGTTGTTTTCTACAGGCTGGTGAGCCGGAGGGAGTTGGAAGTATATCAGCACACTCAGTACAGAGAGAGGGATCAGGTCAAGTCGGCTGATGGAAAAAGTTGTGATCAAGGTGATGGCAGCTTTTTCAAAAGAGTTCAATAGAGCCCTGGAGAAGAGAGCAGAGGACCGTCTTGAATTGTTACACCCTCTAAACATCTCAGCAGCAATACAGGATCCACTGGAACTACTCAGGAACAAAATTAATTTCAAAACGCCTGAGCTCACAGACCTCAAAAGTGCCAACAAAAAGCATTGTACTTGATAAGTGTCATGCAAATTCAAATTCAATTTTATTTGTCATTACACATATACAGATGTACGGTACAATGAAATGTTTCTCTTCGCATATCCCAACTTGTCTGGAAGTTTTAGGGTCAGAGCGCAGGATCAGCCAACATACGGCGCCCCTGGAGCAGACAGGGTTATGTGTCTTGCTCAAGGACTCAACAGTGGCCGTGTAGTAGAGCCCAGACTTAAACCTCCAACCTTTAGGTTCACAGCCTAACGCGCTACTAAAGTACCTGAGATCCTGGAGTACTAAAGTACAAATCGTTTTTTTTATAAAAAACAATAAATAATGATCACAAATACTTTATATATATATATCTATATATATAAACATGCAGCATATAATAGTGATTAAGAAGAGTTAATATTTATGGAGATAGTAAAATGGCCCTAAACAAAGAGAAAAGCATTTATGTTCATTTTGTTTATGGACAAGCACAATGGCAGCATGCTAGCACTTATAATGCATTATAGGGAAAAGTAAACAGGATGAGTCGGATCAGTCTCAGCACCACTTACCCACTTCATCTCTGATTCTGGAAAGCTCCAGGGACAACTCCCTCTCCTTCAGCACACCATCCTCACTCTGCAACACACATGTAAACGTCATTACACCAAATGATTTTGAATAATAGGCACTTTTTTCAGCTTATTAATTTTTTAAATCCTGGTTTCGATGATTAAATGAGTCGTTATAGAGTGAATGAAAGTTCTCTCGGCCCCTCTTGGGTAAAAAATGCACTAGCAAGTCGGCACCCCGAACACATTTCTGACCGGTCTTGCTTTACGGCAAACACTACGGCATGATTTCAGAACAGTAGAGATCCAGTAGAGATCCAGAGTGGAGCTTCAGCTTGGTGGTAAACACTACAACGCTTAGAATAAACAAACTGCTTCTCTTTTTCTGTGTTAGTTCAGGTGTGATTTAATGACATTAGATTTAAATTAAAATTATGGACTGTGTTATTTCGGGTCGGATGTTTCCTCAGGTCAGGGTTCCAGGTTCAATTCCCAGGTAAGGCAATCCGGAGCTTTTTGTGTGGAGTTTGGACGTTCTTCCTATGTTTCCTCTGGGTACCCTTCCACAGTCCAAAGACATACAGTCAGGTTAATTAGAGAAAGGAAATATTATTTACACCGATGTCACACAGTAAATAAAATATGTATGATTATAAATTAAAGTCAAGATACTGTATAAAAGTTGTTTATTATCTTTTTTCTAATTTAGGGTAATAATGCGATCATAAAATGACAGTAGCTTATACGAATATAAAAAATGTCAGAAATGCTGGAAGTATGACCAATAACATCTTAAAAGGCACAATACTCAACTTATTTTGCAGATAATCATTATATGATATATCTTTTTAGTTAAGATGACTAAATGTGTCATTATAGGGTAAACGGAGATTCTTTTGACCCCTCTTGTGATCTGAAGGGTCAAAACCTCTCTTACAGGTTCATAGGTAGCACCCTGAACACATTACATCCTACACTTGCTTCAAAGCAAATGCTACAGGCACTTTCTAGGCACACTCGCCCAATAGAGATTAAAAGTGAAGCTTGCTTTCAAAATGAAAGTTTTTTTTTTTTAAAGACGATGATCAACAAACGATCAGATTGCTGCTGTAATGGTGGTTGGAACCATCAATAATTTATAAAGTATTTGTTTATTTGATTAATATTATTTTGTCCCATAAAACTACAGTAAAGACAACATAATCAAAACAATGTTAAAGTTATACAAATAACAAAAGATGTGCAAAGATGTAGAATTTTAGCCTCCTAAACAACCAGCAGAAATGAACGAGCTCTTTAAATGACAGGAAACTAACGTCAACATAATATTAATTATGTTTACCATTGTGTAAATGGTTAATGATGATGAAAATATGTTGTTAGGAAAGTGTTCTAGTAATAAAACAATATGCATTCGCTGTTAGAGGGTAAACATGGGGTGTGACCCTGGCCAGAGACGCGTCTTACAGCCGTCCACACAGACACACATACATAATTAAATTTCTACAGTCTAGGCTTCTTCATATTTAGTACCGAACCTATAAATAGGAATGCACCAACCTGTGTTTTTAATGCTAAAGTGTTATTTTGAATCAACTTTTTGCTAGCTTGTGGAAATGGTCCAGGCAGGACGGATGCTTTCAGGACGGTACAATACGGAAAATGTTGTGGGAAATGTAAGATAAATATGACACTCACTTCTAAATCTTTTTAAAGCCTAAACTATTCGTTGCAACAGTCAGACAATTGTGTAGCTGAAACAAAACCACAATCGTTTCACATCTACACACCCTACTCGAGAGTTCAGCTGAGGCTGTGGCTGCTTTACTATAAGCATCCAGACAGTAAAGGGGGTTGGGGAATGGAACCCGCTCGTGCTAACACAAGAGCATAAAAGAGAAAAGCTAGGGATAGGGAGGGGTGGCAACAGCACAGGAAAGAGAAAGCAAACATCCTTACCTCATCCCTGGCATCATGATCTAGCACGGCAGCCTCAGCGTGAGCTACAGGCAGACGCCTGGATCTCAGGCTCGTCCACAACCCTGCCTCCCTCCCTCTATCCCTCGGTCACTTTTCACTTGCTCATTCATTCCTCCCTCTCTCCATCATCCTGACCGTTTCTCATCCAGCTCCGTGCACAAGGTCTCGTCAGTTTCTTCCACGGAGCAAGACCGGCGAGCGGAAATGCATATATAAAAGGAGGGGGAGGGATAAAGGAACGGGAGGGTGTGATCGATAAATGACTAGCTTAGCACCAATCTCAAGTGATTCATCAGTATCTACAGGGACATAAGACACATGCAAGCTATCAATGAAAACAATAGGAAAGCGGAGAGGCCGGACTCATGATCATGATAGAAGTAAATAGTTCTGTCATTCATCTACAGTTCTATAATTCTCACTATTTCGCAGAATTAAAAATGTTATTAAATAAAACAACAACAAAACAAACACTTCCAGCTAAACACAATGATATAAGAAATATAAGAGCATCCATCATCTAGTCTTACCACACTGGGCCAATACACTTAACACATGAACAGATTGCCATTCGGGACACACACGCGTGCACTGACACAACAAGACAGTTTCAGTATCTCCAATTAACTTAACTTGATGTCTTCGGACTGTGGGAGCAAACCGGTGTTTCAGCAGGTAACCCACACAGACACAGGAAAAACATGCATACAAAAACTCCACACAGACAGTCCCGGATCATCAAACCCAGGACTAACCACTACACCACCGTGCCACGCATATAAGTAAGAAATCACTGGTTAGTAAATATCTTTATATAATACTATATATCTAAATATAATAGGAACAGTGTAGCCTAGTGGGTAGAGCGTTGGGCTGTGGACCCAATGGTTGGGGGTTCAAATCCAGGCTTTGCTACACGGAAACTGTTGGGTCCTTGAGCAAGACCCTTAACCCTGTCTGCTCCAGGGGCGCCGTACTGCGGCTGATCCTGCGCTCTGACTCCAACTTCCAGACAAGTTGGGATCTGCGAAGAGAAACATTTCATTGTACTGTACATCTGTATATGTGTAACGACAAATAAAATTGAATTTGAATTTGAGTATAAATCATTTAATGAAAATAAATAGCATCAATGTACTTGCATGAGATTTATCCCACGTGAAGGATTTACTCCTCTCTATGGCACCAAGACAGAATCTCTTTGCGCCTTTAAGTGCCCGAAATTCAAGCTTCTAACATCGTCCAAGCCCACTCTATAAAACTTGTCTGAATGCCGGGGTCGAGCCGAGCTAATCACTTCAAAACACGGATCGTTTTCCCTCCGCTGTCAGCTGCTACAGGAGCAGAGATCCAAAACCCACGAGACTACAATAATGCTAATAGCGCATAATTATTGACTTTTTCCTCCCGACGGCAAGTCTATCCATCGCTTCTTAACTGTTTGTGCACCATATGCAGAAATGCTGCATGTAAATAAATACAAAAAGCCTGAAAACATAAAATCTGAGATAATTGAGGTAAAGAAGTTGCTGTGAACGGGGTAAAAATAAAACTACATTTTTGTACGTTGATGACGTTTTAACACACCCCTCAATCTGGAAGCTGGCGGTGAGAGGAGCCCAAACAGTGATGACATAAATGCGCGCAAGATAGCAAAATCCCCTAATAACCTGCATCAAGACAACACCGATAACCCTAAAATAAAATGATGAATCTTCCACTAAAGGATCTCTTTGAATACTTGGTGCTTGATAGAAGACATCACAAACTGTTGCAGATTAAAGCAGGACTGAAATCTTCCTCCAACACATTTGGGAAGTGGCATGTACAGTCTACAGGGCATGTCAGACAGGAACAGGAAAGAGATAACAGAATTCATTGCTAAAAAAAGGAGAGAGAATCTGCAATCTCACCGTCTGTTCCGTTTCTCCGGGCTTGGCTTTGATTTATACACCGGTTCTGTCGGGTTCGCTCCCGGACCTGCTAATGAGAGCTGTTGCATGGGCTCATTACAGATAGTCCTGCCACTCCGTTTATATCTTATCTGCCGTTTGTTGATGAAGCTTGGGTAAAGCCATCGTTTCTAGTCAACACAAAAGTGATAATGGGAGCGCAGGATGAGCTAGTTGACTTTTGAACTCTCACATTTTGTTATTTGTGCTAAAGCCTAAACTCAATTCGTAAGATCGGCCGAACACAAAAAATAAAAAGCAAAGCAAATTAAATAAGGGTTGTGATCCTAGTAGGGTCCTAGTAGGCTATCATATGTATCTGGAGCCATGCTGACTGCACTGCATTCCACCCAAGATAGGATCATAGAGCTTAGAGATTTATACCCAAATTCAGTTTAGAGTGCCAATTAAGCTTTATTCAGCCGACAAAAAAAGGAAGTGGTCATAAAAATGAAAATATATTATAACTACTGCATATACGTATGCATATAAAAATGTTGTGTGCTTGCATAAGAGCACATTCATTCTGTATTTCAATATAAATAATAAAAATAAAACACAGGACAGTACTGTAGTGGATTGTACCGGATCTCTTTTTGACATTTCTTTTACGCCCTTCCTCATAATTTATATCCACCAGATGCAAATGACATATTTTACGTATGATTCTGCAAGCTTGAAGATAGATGACATAGATATGATGTAATTACGGTAATTCTATAATGTGTCTGTCATTTTAATAAGCAGAAATATATTACAGAAAGATAAAGATGTTATTTTCAGAATAAAAAATGACAGAAGGTGGGCGCTTCTCAGTTCTGATACTGAGAACATTAAAATATTAAATCATTTTCTCTAGAAACTTGAACATAGAAAAGACCCCACGTATATAATTCAGTCCTTTACCTGATCTATTATATTTATAGCATTTAATATGGTTGCTTTATTACATTTGATATACGATAAGTGAAAGTGAATGTAATTAAATAAGCAGCATTTATAACTCACAACCTGTGCTGCATGCTTTACATAAAAATAATAACAACAACTGCATCTCAAATCGTGCACTTGCACACTTTGATCACAATGTTTTAGTTTATATCAATCAATCGTTGATCAAAAGCGCAGACAAGTGCAGCATATAAATAAGAGTCTATCTCTCTCTATCTATTCGTTTATCGTCCGTTTTCCCAGTTCCTGGGGTCGGACGTTAATGTTTTGGAGCAGAGTTTTCCATCCGGAT
>JAOTRQ010059438.1:0-24106 GCA_028565875.1 Hoplisoma paleatum
GTGTGTGTGTGTGTGTGTGTGTGTGTGTGTGTGTGTGTGTGTGTGTGTGTGTGTGTGTGTGTTTGTGTTTGTGTGTGATAAAACAAACCTCGGAGTCTGAGAGCTACAGAGAACATGAGAAACATTCTTCCAACATCCATGAGTAAAGGGATTCAACCCCCCACGGAACTTCCCTGTAACCTACACACACACACACACACACAGCAGCACATGGAGCTCAATAATACACACACAAACACACACACAGCACAGAGAGCACACACACATACACACACAGCACATAGAGCTCAATAATACACACACAAACACACACACACACAGCACATAGAGCTCAATAATACACACACACACAGCAAGGAGAGCTCAATAACACACACACACACACACACACACCTGCTCATTAGTAGTTCTCCCTCTGACCACCAGCACCATGTGGAATCCAGTGAGTCCTGCTACTGGGATGAAGAAGAGACCAGCTACACACATCACTGTTATACTGGGAGTGGAGTCAAGGATCAGGTTACACACACACAGGTACAGAGCTATATAGCTACTAGTATAGTGTGTGTGTGTGTGTGTGTGTGTGTGTGTGTGTGTGTGAGGATGCTAGTAGATCAGTCGGTGTCCTCATTCTTCCCAGAGCTGATGAGTGATTTATTTGTTTATTATTTATCACTTGTTTACATTCGTGACATTAACACCAGAAGTTTTCACCACACAGGTTTCAGAATCCATCTGTGCTGACACTTCACCTCACCTGAAGGTTTGTGGACTGTGGGAGGGAACCGCACAGCCGGGAGGAGAACATGTTAAACTCCACAGAGTGGTGTGAAGGTGGTAGGTTGGAGTGTGAGGTGTGTGAAGGATACGTGAGGAGAGCAGGAACCTGCAGAAGCTGCTGGACATGATGCAGGATGAAGAGGAAACTGAACCCCAACACAGCCAGGATGTGCAGAGTCAGAGACAACAGGAAGAGGAAGAAGTAACGATAATTCCTCCGACCAATACAGTTATTCACCCACGGACAGTGATGATCAAAGTCCTGTACACACACACACACACATCATACACACTGTCACACATCCGACTTCTCAGCCTCCGAACACTATGAACTCCACTTCCCAGAATCCCTCAGCGAAGAACGAGACTCTGTCAACCAATCACAACTCACCTAAGCGATCTGCATCACCTGATTACTAATCAGTCTCACCTGTTCATTCTAGTATTTAAACCAGTGTTTTCCTTGTGTTCCTTGCGAAGTATTGCCGTATTTTACCTGTGCGTACCGAGCGTTGTTTCTTATTGCTATTTTGGTATTTGACCCGTTTCTCTTGTCTGTTTCTGGTGTCCAAAGGGCCTCGCCCTTTGTTTTGTTGCTTGTATTAATTCTCCCGGTTTCGACCCTCGTATGTATCCACGGTTTCGTGTTTGCCTGCTTCCTGTGTACCGTCGCTGTATTTGTGCTTAGGAACGTAGTGGTATCACGCACTTCGGTGCGTGAATAAACTTCCTTTTTGGATTTCATCTGCGTGTGTTTGATCTGTCGTGAGACTGGTTACAGATATAATCACTCATGGTGGATAGTTATATTGTAGTAAAAGACACATCTACATGAATATAACACATATATCATAACCTGTATGAGGTACTGTATATACTTCATTTTCAAAAATCCTTAAACAACTTTCTGCATTTAAATATCACAAAATCAAATCATTCTGGTCTACGTAGCTCACTTTTGTCACTGTTGTTTTCTAGGGAGTTTAATAACTACCTATGCTATACCTATAACAATGTTCACTATATTTACATTTTGGCATTGAGGAGACTCTCATTCAGAGTGAAACTCTTGGATCTCAGAAGTAAATACACAGTAAACACAAGTATGCAACAGTCCAAGAATAAAAAAATGCCAAACCCTTTTTAAATAAGATACTATAGAAGGTCAGTTAGTGAATATTAATTCTCAGCTTAAGTCTTAAATCTTTGGAAGACAGTTAGAAACTCATAAATGAAAAGTTCATTCCATCACTTGGGTCCTGGTAGACAAGCTAAATCTAACCTGTATCCTTAAATTCTGGGCACTATTAAGCACTATTAAGACCCATAATCCATTTGACTACAGTTTGGCAAATACTCGCTATGCATTTGCAAACATAATAACAACAGTCTTACCTGAAAAACACTTACAATTTGTGAGAATAAATCAGAATCAAAGGCTCGTTTGGTTTACAGAACACCCAGACAAGTAGATTGATACAAAGAGTTCCACGCAATTAAACACTAATGAATGCTAACTGCTAATGCAGCCACATCTCTCTTAAATCCGAATGTCATTGTGACCAAAAGCTTACTTGCTAAAGGGGCCCATAAATCTGCCTCCACATCAATTGCATGTGGTTCAATTACTGATGAATGTAATGAGTACACACACTAAAGTACACAATATAAAAAATATGTGGAGATTTTTCTTAGTTCTTGTGTTTATATATTTCAGAACTGCAAAAACACAACAATGCAAAATTATTTTATGCCTTCAGTTTACAATTAAGCAATAGAACAATCTGAAATGTATCTGAGATACACTTAATTTTAATAAGATTATTAAAAATGATATTTATTTAAACCCGTTTTTTTCTTTGCCTTCTTTGTATAATTATTATTATTGCTCTTGTCCTTATTCTTGCTGCTGTTATTATTAGTACTATCGACGTTGACATTAACGGACATTTTATTATAATTATTGTTTGTATTATGACTACGATGGTGATGATGGGTTATTTTTACACAGATCATTACCTATACATATTACTATGTATGTAGACCTTATTAAATATTAGTAAACAGCTAAATATTAATTTGTTGATGCTTTTTTACACAATGAGACAATTGGCATTTTGCTAATTGCATTTGGTTTCCTGACAGCTTTTTCTTTACTTTTTACAGCAGTTCTCACATTTATATAATATTCCTCAGCAGAACATTTTCTATTCAGATCAAACCTTCTACTTCTTCCAAGAATTTTCAGATTTTTCTTCTGAATCTGAAATGCAGTGCTTTACATCAGCATACTTTACACGTCACTCAGACTCTTGATTCGCCAGAGCCGTCCTGACACATGAACCTTGACGTGCTTGATAAGTTCATCATAGTTCACTCCTGTTTAAAAACGCCTTTATTAGCGACCTGGTGCATCCTGTCTTTTCTTTATCTGACGTACTTGTGGCAGAATCGGGTCTGTCGTTTAGAAAACAAACCTCTATATTTGGCCAGAAACGCCTCTTTTTCTTCCTTCTGACAGAATGAAGTCTGTATTCTTTGCCAGGCGTTTGCTCACAGGAGGACTGGGCTGGAAACAAGACCTGATATGAAGTCATGTTGAAAATGATGACTAGAGCACTGCTGTTGATTATTTAAAATATTCCGTGTTTTAGTGCTTGTGTCATTGGAGCAGTCATGTTTCTAGAAGACAAACAATATTTATACGAATACCTTCACTGTCCCTGGACAAGTACAATGACATTCAGTGCCCTCTAGTTAAAAAATAGAGTAGAAACAGTTTGTACTGTGCAAGTCGTCTAGTGAAGAAGTTATGCACGGTGCAATGCTTCCTTTTTACATATGAACAGGCATAAACATAAATGGATCTTCCCAAAGATACTCAAATGAGGTTCAGGTCTAAACTGTTTTGGCCAATGAAAATAATTAGTCATGCTCTTTAGCTAGATGAATCCTGTCATTTTCAGGTTGTCTGCTTACAACATGCTTTGGACATATAACATTTTACCACAACTTGACAGCCCTGTTTGCACGGTAGGCACAAGGCATTGGTAGGTCCATCACTTCAGCCTCGTCTCTTCCTACACGGTTGCGCCCATCATTCTAGAACAAGGAAAATCTGCTTCCTTCTTGTCTCTAGTATCCAATCTTTATGCGCTCTAGCAAATTGAAGTCATTTTTGCCAGTCTCACTGATGAGTAGTTTTCTTAAGGCACTACAGCTGTTTAGTCCCAATCCCTTGGGCTCCCTTCTTATTGTATGTGTGTGTGTTGAAATGCACTTACTTTCGCTGTTAAACAAAGTTCTTAGTTCTATTGTTTTTCAATGATTTCAATCGGTGATTACGATCTTTCAAAAAAAAAGTCCCACCACATTCCTTACTTGAAGATGTTTCCCCACGGTCTGTTCACTTTTTAAGAATGTGCTGGACTGTTTTCAACCAAATTTTAGTTTCACAACCTAAACCTTTTAGCAGAAACCTCTCTGCTAAATCCAAATAATTTGACCTTTTTTAAATAGATGAACATATTTTACATGACCAGAATGTCTTTAACTATGGCTGTTTAGCCAATGAGATCACCATCAGTTTGGGTCAGAATTGAGAGAATTGAGCTAATAAAAAAAAAAAAAAAATCTGCATTCAACAACATACACTAAAATGCGTATACCAACACTTAAATGTGTATACCAACAACATGCCATTAGAAATTAAACATTATAGATAATATTATAGATGTATAATATAAAAATAACATATATAACATATAAAAAAATATTATAGATGTTTTATCATTTGATCAGATTTACCCACTGATTGGGTTGCATTCGTATACTCATTACATCTATATAATACACGGCATCCCAACAGCACCACACCAAACAACAATAAAAATCAAAGACAAATAAATAACTAGTATACTCAGCATTTATGCACTTACAATTGATGCAGCCACATTGTATTGCGCAGATGGTTTCCTATTTTCCATAGCTTAACTATCTGCGTATCCTATTCAGAATAAAATATATTTTCTACACCGAAAATACATTAAAGCTGCAAAAACCTTTAACTAGGCAACAAACTCACTAGTCTGTTCTGTACTATGTACAATCCAGGGAAACGTGAGCATGTGCAAAAAAAAGGAGGCTGACCCATCTCAATAAGCACTTCTGATTCGTTATTCGTCTCTTGGACAAACAAATTAACGAAGAAAACAAAACAAGTGCTTTGAATGTTTATATTTTAAATTCTTCCGGGTAGCCGTATTGTGCTTCATGTCACACTAGGCTTAGTGTGTAACATATACATTCACGTGTGTGTGTCGTTTTGTGCATATGCTATTAATGATGCCAATGTATAGTAGGACTGAAAGCAGCACCGAAAAAGTCAGAAAAAGAGCACACAACTCTATGCTATGATCAAAGAGTCTTTGTTCCCAACACCCCCCCCCCCCTCAGATACTCTTACAAAGAAAATAAAATAAAGAAAGAAAATACGGGTCGGTCTGATCCGTATTGCATTTGTCAGCATGTGCACGATGTCGCCTCACATACAGCGTAGCAATTCCAGGCACATGCTGACCGTCCCTGATATATTCAGCCACCGGAGAAACGTGATCAACAAGCATCGGTGTGACATCGCCGCCTCTAGGCTTTATAATTCCAAATTATATTACATTTGGAGAAAAGCCTAGGGCGATCCAGTAGGAGTGAGGTGTTTACAGGGAAAGTGGGGGCTGGTTCAGAAGGCTGCCGATGAAAGGTAGTAAGAGACATAATTGTTTCTGCAGCTCTAGAACATTCCGTACTCATGTTAATACTTTGACCTTTAAACCTGCATTCAGATCGACTGCTATACGATCAGAGACGGTGACTTTCGACAGCATGGCTGCGCAAAATGGGCGGAGTCAGCAACATGAAAAATGTTCTTGATGCAAATCCGGTGCAAAGTGTTCACCATAAGCAAGAGTGCCAGGTCTTCATATCTGGATTAAATTCAGGAATGTTAATCCGTACATAACAAAAGCAAGGTCACAAAGGTTATAGAAAGCTTACTGGATTTCACTTTACACAGAACAGTTATTTGCAGGATATGGCAACAACGGTCCGACTATCTGCTGCGTTGCCAGTGCATTGAAAAATAGTGGCAGATCAGAAATTTCAAGACAGGGAAGAAAAACGTGTTTTTTTTTCTAAAGGCTGTTCTATTTGCCTTCGCTAATGAGCTGATATTTAGCTGGCTCAGGCGCAACTTCCAAGAGTGGCGCTGTTACGAATGGAGGCTGATCGAAGGCTCCAGGGTCCACTCAAGCATGCAGATGGAGCTCATTTTCAACACTGCACCAACACGCTGCTGCATTCAGATGCCACTTACACAAACAAAAACAACGCGTTCTGGGTAAGCTCTAAGTCGCTAGGCCTGGAGGGTTCACTAATGGATTGTGAGGAGAAGTGAGGTTTTTTATACTATCTATCTCTTCATCTTTGAGGATAAAATGTTCACATCCCTGGGTATCATCATCTCTTATTTGCATTCAATTCAGAAAGGCTAATCCGAATGGACATTGGGAATATATACCAAACTCAAGGTCAGAGGGGTTATTACGAGCAGTCTTTTCATAACAACTTTGAGGATGAACTGTTCACTTGCTGCCTCATATATCCCACCTACTAACAAAGCTGTGATGAAGATAATCAGTGTTATTCATATAAACTGTCAGTGCTGCTGATGTCATGCCTGGTCAGTGTAACCAACCCCTGAGATGTCCTAATACCAAATATCCACCATAGCAGAGTGGCGCTGTGCCTCGGCTCCCGTCCAGACGACTCTGGGTACGAATGTGATTAAAAACACACCCAATTTCTATTATATTGTGAATATATCTACTTGTACTTTTAATTAAGTACAGCATTTAGTACTCTTCTCAACTCCTCTCCTCTATGCAAGTAGTCTCACTAAAGCAACTGGAATAGTTCTAAACAACGCTGCATGCTTTAATTAATCACTTTAAATTAAAACCTTCATGCGGTTCGCATCATCGTTTTAAAAGCTGATTCCTTTCTGCACCTAAAACTACAGACTGGGAGACTGGGTTGGTAATGATAACAGATGACAAATTGCATTGTCAGTCCTGTGTTTGGTGAGAAATGAAAAATGAAGTTTAATAAAAAAGAAACCTTTAAGTACCGCCTATTCGTCATCTTACAGGAGCGCATGCACCACTTACATTTCTACACTGACGGTCGATATGTCCAGTAAGCATTTTATACTAGCCAGGCTATAAGAGGGGCATTGATTTTTTTATCACCATTTTGACCAAAGTAAACCACAAACTGAAATTGTTTTACTGTCTTGTGGGCATATTGCAACAGTGGCTAATACTTAGATTATCTAGTATGTAATGGCCAGATATTCTCTTCGTAGTTAGCAGTTCCAACCCCAAGTGAGGATAAAAAGTTAGTAAAAGAAGGCACTAGAAAAATGCAAATTAAATATTTCAGTCATGTTAGTACTGCCTGATCAACCAGTTGAAATCAAAACCCAGATGTTGATCTTATTATCCACCTCATAATTGTACAAATAAGACTTTAAAAAACAAAGATGGGTTGTTTTATTGTTGTTTGTTGTTTTTTACACAGAGTCCATTGACATTCCAAATCCTAAATGAGTTTGGACAGCTGTAAAAGAAAAAGTGAACCAAATTTGAATGAAAACTACTCCTTCTCTTTCCTGTTTCATGAAAAGCAGCAGAGGAAATTGAAGATTTTATTTAATCAACTTTAGTCTATCTCCCAGCATGGCGAGGACAATCCTGTTAAAGCTCATGTCAGCTCATTCTGTACCATGAAAAAGTGATGCTGTGCCTCGAATCCGGTGCTACCCATTTAGCCACCCAAGCTTTATTAATAATAATAATAAATAGCGATGGTATGTTTATATGTTCATATTTACACAAAGATTAGGAGAGTTTTAGACTTGCTGAACACTTTGAGCTACACTCCTTTGGTATATGCATTCTCAGATAATAAGCTACTCCCACTGTACCCATGAATTTGTAATAATACAACTACGGACTGTAGCTCATTACAGACCCACACACGTCGCCACCCACGTATCTCATTAATTCATCAGGCGATGGAATAGTCTCAGCACCACAAGGACGTTAATCGTATTAAACACATACTACAATGTCATTATTATGTTAATGACATGACGGTGGAGTTGCAGAACTGTTGGTAATGAATCTCATGGTTTAATCCGACTCATAGATATTATCACATCACATCAGGCCAAGATATTTTGGAACAATCTTATAACGCTACGTCACTATATTTAGAAATAATTGCAGCACAGTCTTTTGTTTATTTGTATTTTGGTGTGTAACTACTTCATCTGTTATCCATGGGCCATCCAGCAATAATTATGAGGAAATGGCTTACATTTAACATTTAGCAGACACATTTATCCAAAGTGACAGTACATTGTCTAAGCAATTGAGGGTAAAGTTTAATGACTTGCTCAAGTGTCCAACAGTGGCATCCTGGCAGTGGTACATCTTGAAACAGTGATTACTAGTCCTCCTTTATAATTACTACAAGGCTACAACTGGATTCTTTAACAGATTAACCCATGCATTAATAGTTTTAGTATTTACAGTGTAACCCTGATTTGATGTGCCATTTGATGGCATATCACAATGAGGAGTGCGAATAGAACCACATAAATAGGATCCATAAAAGTGCTTAACATGCACATGTGCACAAATAATAAACATGTTCCTGATCCCTTCACTTGCAGACACTGATATGTGGCACTCTAAAGCACTTAGCTATTTGTTTGCATCCCTAATTGTGTATACCTGTACCTCATTTTCTCTCTGTAATTCATGTATGTAAATATGCATCACAATCCTGTGTGTTTGCAAATGACTTCCCTGTGATTATGGCCTGCAAGTCGGAGCATGTTTCATCCCTTCATCTAACGTCTCTGACTAGGAATGAGCGTTGCTCGTCACTGCCTAGCTCATGTTCTGAATAGCTTTGATTACTGGATCTAAATTGCCCCTAATAAAGGCGCAAAAAAAACATTTAGCGTCCAGCCAGTCGTTCCAGAAGACTTCATCAATCATGATATGCAGCAGAACTGGGCTGAAGGAGAAGGAAGAGTTTAAGCTGAAGCTGTGTAAATAGAATCCATAGCTCTTTCTGACTCATTATGCCAGGGCAGGAGATTTCAATCTGTCCAAGGTGGGTGAGACTGGCTTTAGTTTACAAGCAAAAAAAACTGCATTTCATTTTCACCCACAGGAAGAATATTCAAACAGTCTCACTGAGCATACACACTCCAAATAGGACCCGTAGCCAGCAAAAAATTGTCGGCTTCCAAAAACAGATGCTGAGGCAGTGGACACTGCTGGCTGGTAAAGCCATTCAGTCAATCAGTACCCAACCTCAGACTGAATTATTTCAGTTGTGGACACCACTAGAAAATCCAGCTAATCTGGCAAGCAATCGTTTTGTCTTTCACAGCAAAGTATCCTGAACGGGTGAATACTGCCTCTACATGTTCATCAAAAGCAAGTACTTTACTTAAAATTTACAACTGTAACTGATATTAAACCAATTATTACAGACAGAGATAGATACATAGACATACGACAGTAAGACAGACAAAGTAAGCAGACAGACACACAGAAAAGGAGTATCTTTGTTTGCATTTGTGATCATTGCTTATTGAACATGTATGACTGTACATTTTTCATGCAACAGTATGAGTGATAACTGCTACATGGCTGCTCTACTCTGCAAACATTCCGCTGTTTAATAATCACTGCATTTGGGGAAATGATGCGACGTGGTTCATGATCGTTTGATATTCACATAGAACCGGAGGCTTCCCAGCAGATTCATCAAACATGTTTCCCACCGAGCCACACAAGCAATTTGCAACTTTGAATCGGTGACGACGTTCAAGCGTCGTGCACCAAGCCTGTTGTTTCTATGATTCGGTTTAGTAATGGAGTTGAGTAATAAAGTGAGTGAAGACATCTGGCTGTGATGCTCTGTTCTGATACTATGGTCACAGCTTGGGGGCATTGTTAGTGTGAGGAGAAGCTGGGTAATAAAATGGGTAATGATAAATAACAAATAAAACACTCTGACTACACACCTGAACCCTGTTCCATTATGCATGACTGCACTTTATTACAGCTAACGAGGAAACTCTGCAGCTCAGACAGAGGAGAACTTACTGGATCTGAATGTGCGGTCGAAGTCAGACGTCTGGAAAATAATTTAATATTATGTAGTTTATATCAAGATAGTTAAGATCAAGCAAGTTATAAGCACCAGATAATATCCAGATTTTCATTAGATACAGTGCGAGTTTGGACCCAGGTTCTCATTCAATGTTTTTTTTTTACTTTTTATTTTCTACATTAATTAATACCAAATTAACTGCATTGTGCCTTCCCATTTTGACCGCTTACCTGATGCCTAGCATTAAGATGGGAGGAGGGTTTGCTTTTAGTCCAAAGAACCCTGTAACCTCATTTGGATGACATATCATTTTGAAAATCAAACTGTCTTTCTCAAGAGTATAAAACAGATCAGATCAGATTCAACTTGTCATTGTGTCATTGTGCTAAGTAAATACGTTCCACCAAACGCAGTAACACCTATTCATAAATGCAAGATACAGATTATTTATATATAATACAGAAAAGTACAAGGTAACCAGATTGTTAGGTTGATAATTGTGTCTTTAAACATAATGGCATGCGCTTGATTGTCGAGGTGGCAATAGCTGTGAAACTGGAAATGATTAATTAGATCCAGAAGTCACGTTGTGCTCGGTTTCCTTGGGTCACCCCATGTGTTTACTACAATGATTAGATTGGTAGACTGGTGTATCCTAAATTAGACATTTTTAAGCATGTTTGTTCTTTTGAATCCATTTGCTGGAAGATATAAGATCTTTTTACTTTGTAAATAAATAATATTTTATAAAGATTATATTAGCCTCCAGGCAGCAATCAGATAAACAATATTTTACATATTAAAAACAATGTTTATTTTGCAGGGTGTAGGCTAATATCATCTTTTTTTTATGTGTGTAGTTTTTGTCCTTTCATGCTGTGGTTACCAGATATTTGTTTTTAGCCCCAAATCCCCAAATTCTATATATTTTTTTAACTTTTGAAGACCCCTGAGGTTGGGGAACAACTGGGTAATGCAGTTGCTACAAAATAATTTAAAACTACTGTGAAGTTTATATCCAATTGTCATTTTTGCATTTGACAAAAGAGATACGCCAAACTTCTGTAATAAAAAGTAGCCAAGTATTGTTTACTCAGTTACTTTTTACTTCAACAGATTTTTAGACAAATTACTTTACCCATACTTGAGTAGAAAAGTAATATCTTTTCTTGAGTACAATTTTCATCTCAACACTTGCCTAACCCCACTTATCTCATTAACTTGCTCACTTACCTCATTTACTTACTGACTTCACTTGACTTCACTTGAATGAATCCCTAGAGCTTCTTGCATTGAGACAAACCGTGATACCCACTGCGCCACCTTTGCTACACCATAATGGTCTTTGTTATCTTGCAAATCAAAATGTTGAGTGGAAATGTTAGCAATGGCCTGTCAGACTACCTCAAGATGATGTCTAATCTTGCTGGGATAATTCCTCTATAACCTTTACATAAACGATGTCAGTGAAATGAGGCTCTGTCACTGATTATTGTTATACACCAATTGTCAGTTCCAGTATTGACAGTCTTATAATCCTCTAACCGACTCTTATTGACTCTCTTGTTGAATCTTAACACGGATGCTTTCCCACTTGGCATGGCCAAGAGCTGAACATCTGCTTCAATAGAACAAAACAGGTGGTTACTTTACTGTCATGATGATTGCCTCCCCTAGGGCAGCAGTGGCTCCATCCAGATGTACACAGAATTAGTTAGAATGGATAAAAAGTTTGGTAAACAAATTGAAATCCTAATTAAGATGTAAATAAGTATGTATGGAGCTAAATACAAGCTAAAATACAGCTTTCCTGCTGTAAGATTAATAGCCAATATTCCAGCATGTAGCTTCAGAAAGATACAAGTGTTGATTCTCATCTTTATTACTTACTACAAAAACAAGTATTGTTAAGTATTTATACCATACAAACTAAAAAAAATACAGGACCATCTTGCCGTGCAACCGAATTACATCACATATAAATGCTTATGGTAATTACAACAGTATGCGAATGCTAAAAATGCTCTGCTCCTTATAACTGCTTTGACTTTTTATCAAAGCAGTTATTTTTGTGCACTTTTTTGTGCTTGTAGACAGAACGAATCAAAGACTGTTTTTCTCTTTTCATCTTTTTTCTGCTCAACATAATTTCAGTTGGTAATAAACCTCTATTCCTGCATATTAGATCTGTAACATATTCCCAAAAAGGTTGTGTCTGGGCTAATAAAATGTATCCAAGAACAACATCTTTGATGAGTAAAGATCACCCAGTTTGTCAACAAATGTGTGAGAATGAGTGATCTGAAAAAAAGATTGCTCAAAGAAAGATTGCACAGGATTTTCATAATTCTCCCTCCACAGTGCATAACATCATTAAACATGCATTACTGCCAAAAGATACCAGTTTAAGCTGAACACCAATGATCATCAATCTCTTAGATCACTGTTGAAATACTTTTTAATAGATACAACTAAACTTACTAATTCATTCAGTCTATACATGACATATTAATTTCCCAATCCATATAAAGAAGTTACTTAACTCCACCTAATAATGTTTCATTTAGTTTCATTCAATTCATTAAATAAAAAATACATTGATCCAATTTTTCTCGAAGAAGAAATTCAATCCCAAATGCCATCAGTTGAGAGAGATTTCAACTCGTCTGACAAAACTATTCCAAACAGATCAAGCATTAAGATTAGAAACTTAATTTAAATACCACATGTAGGCTCAGTTGGAGACAGGAATGGGCTTGTTAGGGTGCCAAACAAAAAAGTGTCTGGAACAGCAGTGCACCCCATTACTCCAGATTGAAAAAAGTCACTTGTAAAGCATCTCCAGAACTGCCATCAGTGTCTTCAAAGTACACAGATTGTTCCTCTGTTGCTATGTACACAATACAGGTGCTATGACATCATTTTGAGCACGGACAGGTGAAGTGAATAACACTATCTGCTCATCATGGCACCTGTTAGTGTCTGTGATATTTTACACAGCAAGTAAACATTTGATCTTGTTGATTTTAAAAGAAGAAAAATGTTGATGATGTCCAAATTGTGATGACTAGACAACTGGATCAGATTATTTCCAAAACTGTAGCTCTCAGGAAACTGATCCAGTGATGGAACCGTGATAAATCTGGTAAATCAGCTATAGGGTCATTCTTGGCCAACGCTCATTGCTTAAGGAGGGGAGCCAAATAATGGCTTGAACAAACACTTGACTTGGAGTCTAGCCCAATGACTCGTGACTTGACTGTGGTCCTAACCTGAAAACTTGTACATACTAGCTATATAGAAATAGACAAATGAATACAAAGCAACAATAAGTGCCACCAATTAGGAAGAAAACACTAATTTCAAAGCAGTCAGATGCACCAGCACAATTCGAATCCCAGCTGTGACACCAACCTGGCTGGGCTTTTGACATCCACAACTAGTTATGTGTGCAAGTTGGAAAAACAGATGGGGTTTCTCCCCTCTGCTGATGCAATATTCTATTTCTGGGACTGGCTGAGGTGTAGACTAAGTATTAGTTTCGCGTGGACATTAGCATGAAACCTCTGCGTGGGTCCCAGTCACTGACCAGTGAAATAGAAGTATGCACCATCTGCAAGCTGCTCTGCCTGTATCTATCAAAAGTGGCCAAAAGAAAAGAACAGTGGCCCTTTGATGCAGGTTGGGATTGAAGGCTGATCTGAATGGTCCAACAGATGTGTCACAACGGATGAGATAAGAGCTATATGATCCTCAGATTGTTGATGTTAAATCTGGTTCTTATCGAAATATGTCAGAATGCAGCACTGATAAATGGAATAAGCAGCAGTGTAACACGGAATAGAAAATGACCAGATTTGGGAAAACAAAGATTGGTTTTGTTTAAAAAAAACACGATTGATGAAAAATGTCATTCAAAAACTGGAATGACTAGCCAAATTGATTTGGCAAGTTCTTGATAATTTGCTAACTGGTTGCTTTGGGATCTTACAAGCCGCTGCAATGCAATGATTGCATGTGGTTCACTGGAGTTAACCATGGTTAACAGAAGAAAAGGTAAACGCCCTTTTAAAACAACCAGACTGCTCTTATCATCAGCAAAACAGAGTAATATCAGCTGTCTTGTGCTCATTAACCTTTTATGCTGAGCGTAACAAGATCACTATTTAAATTATATTAGCAGGCCATTTTGCAGGGATGAAATGCAATTTTTGTGATTTATAATAATTCTGGTCGTGTTCATGGCAGGGAATGACTTTGCAATTAGTTACAATTCATCCCTGTTCACAATCTACGTAAAGCTCATACAAATTGTAACCATAAAACCTGATACCGACTCATGACTCAAATTTTAATCTAAGAACTTATGGAATCCTGAATAAGTTTGACTCGAGTTTAGCATAATGGCCAAAAAATCACGAGCGGAAAACAGGCTTTACACTGTGAAAATATCATTACTCAAAATAACATGAAATTATTTTAAAAGAAACCAACTGGGTTTTCTTCATACAATATGCCAGGTTACACTGATCAGTCAACGATTTAAAAATACAGATTGGTATAATGGTGCCACTAGATAAATGAATATTCCTGATTATTCCTGACACAGAAGGTTGGAAGCATTTGGGGAAAAAATTAATTGCAAAGTTTCTTAAATCTGAGTCGACTTGTAATTGGCAGTATAATGACATGACGAAATATCTCATGTTTTGTCACAATTTTGAAAAAAATTATTTTATGGCATGTGACACATTCCAAAGCAATTGGAAAAATAAAGCATTAAGCACTTTGTCATGTTTCTATTTCTTTCACTAAACATTAAGCATGACCTTTAAGAATTTGCTTTGTGAGCTCAAATAAACTAAAAGTGATTACACATTGTAAAATGTCATAAACATAATTCGATTCCATGTTTAATTTCTTCTTCGAACATTTAAACGGAGACCTAGCGTAAGCCACAAGAACTGTTCGTCAGTGACAGTGTATAGTCAGGTCCACCTGATATGAAAGTGACCCCCATTTGTGGCTATAACAGCTCTAGACAGTTACTCTAGATGAGACATGTCATTTTACGACCAGTGAGTGAACAGTGTTCACTCATGTCCATAAGGCGATGATGTTTGACAGAGGGCTTGGCTTTGACATTCCAATTTCGTTCCAAACGTGTTTAGTTGTGAAGAGGTCAATGCTTAATTCAAGACCCCAGAGTTCATTCAAACAAATTTAGCAGATGTTTGTTTTTGTTTAGTTTTTTATCCAAAGCAACAACTGTGACGGAGTTACTGAGAATGCATCATGAGACATTAAGAATCAATTTACTTGAGGAATTAATTAAATCAATATCTGTGTTTAATAGATCAATAATTCACTTTAACATACGAATCAAAACAAACCATTAAAACAACAAAATGAAACCTTACTTAACCTGAGGAAGTCAGGTGGTAATACTTTGTAAATGTGTTTTTATTTGGGACTTAAACGGACAAGAAGCAAGAGAGAGTAAGAGTGTTCCAGAGTTGCCACCGTACTGCCCCTGGTTGTCTTGCCAAAGTGAATATAAAATCAGACGTTAAACAAAAACAGAAAAATTCCTTGAAAAGCCACTGAGCTAAGTCATGTCGGAAAGATGCTGGCGAAACTACAAAATACTGAAAGATGATCAAATCAATGTGATTGTGGTGTGGCTGCACTAGATGAAATGTTATAATTCTTCTCTGGTGTGCAGGGATGGGAAAGAAATATGGGACTCGGCATGATGACTGATGCTGTTAGCTAGCTCAGCGCAGGGCCACCAAAAACACCCACTGCATGATGGGAGAGATAGTGCTTAAATATCCGTGAGTCACTGCACCGAATTGCAGCTGCTGAGTAGAAAAATGTACAGGGGTTTATTTGCACGTTTCAACCCCACCCACTGAATAAATCTTGTACCTCGCCGGAAATGTTTGTTAAAAAAATCAATATTCTAAATAAGGTGCGATTAAGAAGCGTGAGCTGTGTCATTCATCGGCGAGACACTGACTTCATAACAGGGCAACAAAACGTCTAGTAGCGTAAAAGGTGCACCGGTGTGAAGTTGTGCCATTGACTTCCTGTCGCTCTACCTTTGAAAGCGACCTTGTGGATGAGCCGATGGGCTGTTTTGACAGGGACTTGGATCGAACACTGAATCTATTGTGTTTTTTTTTGTTTTGTTTTCTTTGGTACAGAGCATTTTGAATGTGTTCTGTTTTTAAGAGCCTCTGTGGGTTTGATCTGCCAGGAGTGTGTAAGGGAGAGGGTAAAAATAATAGATGCAGCAGAGTTCATTTAACTGTGAAAAATTAAACGTGCCACCGCAACGTTTCTGCAAACATTTAATAACAATAGATGGCACGGCAAGGATTCGGACAAAAGCTATTTAAGGCTAGCAATGACGAAGTAATAATGTAAATAATAAAGTGTAATCTTGGTTTGGTACAAAAGCAATATTTTGTACCGAACAGCATCCTGGAAAGACTGATGAGCAAAGATAGCCAGAGGTTTCTCAAAAGTGTAAAAATAATATACAGTAAGAAAGATTGATTTCTCCCTTTACAGTGCATATCATTACAAAATTCTGGAAGATTTTAATTGTGTAAAGACCAAGGCCTGTGATCTTTGATTCCTCAGACAACACTGCATCAAGAACCGCAAAAACAACAGTTGGTACTACCTCAAGAATAACAAATTCGTTTATCAAAGCTTTATCAAGCACTACATTACATACTAACATGCGCAAATGCGACTTAAAACTTTAAGGTGCAAACAAAAATGCCATGTGCTAATCATTAGTCATTAGTCTAGAACTCTCTACAACTTTCCTTTTTAATTATACAAAGATACTACATTGTGGTCAGAAAAACGTTTGTGGAAAAATAAAACCAATTAAATGTTAAACGGCATTGTGGCACAGAGAAAATCACGTGATTTAGTGTTTTAAGGCTAAAATCGATTAATAAATGAAGAAGTTGAGCAGATATCTCATTATCATCAACATATATACAATGCAATACAATTAAGTGAAAGTCCAAGAAAATGTAAGAAATTTTAGAAGCTTCTATCTTCACCCAAGTTTGTTACCATTCGACACATTTAGATGGTATAAGAAAATATAACCGTCAGCTAGTAGAAACTGAGTTTCCCTCGGCGCTTCAAGCTCTTTATTTAAAAACAAAAGTGGCCAGTTCATCCGAACATCCATAATTACTGAAAATGAGCTCCCTAGCTTCCAACCAAAAAAAGGTTATAAACAAGCTTCAGAGTGAACCTACGTTCCTGGTTAAACAGATTTTAATGACAGGATGCATCACAAACAGCAGTAAAGCATGTGCAACTATCTGTATCATGCCTTCACAATGCAATGAATACCAATGCAATCTTCTTCCAAAAGGCAAAGGTCTCTGGTGCATTTGATTTGGACAATTCAGAAAATTTCACATTCCACTTATCATGTCTAACCAAATTGAAAAATCAAAGTCTGAGTAGATCAAATTACCGGGGAATTTCACTTATTGCGTGAAATTCACTTTTTAGTCTTTTTGTAGTTCCGCGTGGGTCTCTATTGCTCAAATTAACACCCCAAGTTTGTATGAAATCCATCCATTTGTTATCTGTGAATTATTTTTAAAAGTTTGTCTTGGGAAAAACTAGCTGATACATGACTTTGTGCTATTGTGATGTCATAACTACATAGTTGTTGACATTAAAAGATTGCTCATTACCTAGACTCTTCAATAAACAAGTTTATAACAAACACGATCATGGACAAATACCTCCAGTCCAATTCATTTGCTCCGAACATAATGGACATGGATTGGCTACCCAAGACTTCCTTAGACACTAAACCAATGCGGTGGCCCGATGTGGCTGAGACGTGTTCTTCAACATTTTTGTGTAAACCGGTCAGCAGGAGCAGTAATCAAATTCTAAATTTGGTTATGAACAGATTAGAGGGTAAGACATGTACAAAGCTACAAGACTAAATTGTTCATAAATACAAGTCAATCTTCATCAATGAACCCTTCCTTTAGCCTAGTGTATTGCTAGTGTATTTTATTCTTATTTCTGGTAGACACATATTACATTTGGTCCCAAGTGAAAATGTGGGATTTTCTGCTAGCATCACTTCCAACCCAAGATAGGATGGTGTCAGAAAAGCCTGATGACAAAAACAATGAAATAAAAATGCCATATCGATAGTCAACCATTACCACTGTAGCTTCCCCCAACGGGAGCAGCTAGAAGCATTTTTTTCATATTGTCTTTAACCATACAGCATTTAAGCAAAAGTCTTTACACACAAAGCTCTTCTACGCTGCTGTTTTTACTGATCCGGTTCTAGGTACTGAGGAAAGAATACAGCATAAGACGCATGACTGAAGGCAGTGTCAGGAAGCAAAGACTTCAAAGATCATTTACACTTCTGTGTGTTCTTTGAGAACTTGCCGTCGGAGGGGGTATTTTATGCCTTCGTTTTAAATCACAGGTGAACAAATCTTCCACGGCTGCAAGAGACTGACAGCACCAGGGCCTTCCCTCTTGATAGGATTCCATTTTAATGCACTCTGTATTTTTTATGTCTCTGCCTGCGAGCCACGATCCATGGAGAATTGTAAAAGCAGCAAAAAGCTTCAGTAAAAAACAGTGTCGAGTGTAAATGGGGCTGCACCGGGATCTGGATGATTCTCTTGATGCTGGAAGGTTACGATCCCCATCGCAATATGAATTTATTAAAGAAAAACCTTGAAAAAGAGAATACTGTAAATGTTTAGAGAGTTTCACTGAAGCAGGTTATTTAAAATAAACATGGAAGCAAAAACACAATGGAAATGATCATTTGAGTATTGCAGCAAGATGAATTTGGGGAAATTTATAACAGAGCAAAAAACAATGAAGTTTGACAAAACAGCTTTAAAATGATTTGCCAGTTTGTTTATACCGAAGTGAGAGCTCAAACAGCCAGCAGTATTTTATCACTGACAGCTGTGTTTGTGTTTAATGCCAGAGAAAATCAGATTCGACTAGATTAAAATACCTAGTAAAACTTTTAATAGCCTCTAAGAAACAATTGTTTTTAAAATCACTATCAATGACACACACTGAATAACCACTAAAAAGTTTTCTTGATTTAATTTCTTTTCTGCACTATGCACACACCAACTTCAGGTTATATCATGCAAAGTTGAGTGTTGAAGTGCTGTGTCAGCTTATCACCAAACCTAAACCCAACTGAGATGATTAGATATGAGTGGAACCACACTCCTTCAAGATGGAACTCCTTCAAAGCTGTAATCAAAGTAAATATCAGGGTTGCATGGACTATTTGTTGGTCATTAAAATACTGGACTAATATTAAAAGGTCATTGGCTCAATCCTCACCACCTTTAAGGCAAGACCCTAAACCGTAATTTACTTAGTTTTTTTGTTACAATTTTAGAATTAGCTTAGGCAGTGTACAAATGCTTTTAATTTGTCATTACACATATACAGTTGCACAGTACAACGAAGACTTTGTTTGCATATCCTAACTTAAGCAAGTTAAGGTCAGAGCGCTAGGTCAGCCAATGTACGCCGCCCCTGGAGCAGACAGAGTTAAGGGTCTTGCTCTTGCTAAGCTACACTGTCCCGTAATTAGAGGCACTGGCGTGATCTCGAGGTATCCTACTGTTTGGGTGCACAAACCAGTGTGATGTAGTGATGGTTCCAAACCCAGACAAAAAGTAAGAGTTAGTAAGGAAGGGTATCTGGTGTACACATTTTCTCCAAGTCAATCATTTGGATCATCTGTGGCAAACCCTGAAATTGGTCCACATGAACAATGATTGGTCTGGTGTTCATATAGGGTTGGGGTATTAACCAAATAGTGCATGGAAAAGAATGTATGATCAGGGTGTGTCTCTCTAAGCACAAAGCTGATCTGTATATGCACTCGTCCCATCTTGTGCAACACTGTAAAATTATGAAACAAAGTATGTGCAAATAATGATTACTTTTAACGCATCTTTCAAATGACTCAAACTATGAGTATTGTGAATCCAGTACTGTAAATCGTATCGCATTGTGGGGATATCAAAAGTATCGTCACATCCCTACTTCTGATAGATAGTAAACACTGCAGACCAGGAACACCCCCACAAGAGCTGCAGTTTTGGAGATCGCTCAAACTTCAAGTCATCCTTAAACTACTCCGAGAATAAATTGTTAAGTGATATTTCAATTTGAAATAAAAATGTTTTAAACAGTGTGAAAAGTCTGACATTCTCATCTCAAACTGTAGGAGTTTATGCTTTAAAACAGCTGAAGATAAATAAAAAAACACCCACAGTGGAGTAATAACAACAGCGTTCATTTTGAAATTAAGTTAAAAGCAGTTAACATCTCAGGGGAGAATCTGTTCCACCCGGAGTATTTTACAGGATACGTGAGGGGAAACCTTTGCTCTGAAACACTCTGAGAGGCATGAAATTAGCCGTTACACTGAATGCCAAACCCAAGTGAAATGAAACCCCAGCTGGGTGTATAACGCTCTCAGCGCTGAGCCATGCTGATGAGTTTAAGGGACAGTAATGTCAGACGCTCGTTGCCTCCTACACCTCGGATGATGCGACTCGGTTCTGATGCATGAGGCTAATACGAGGCCGTGGGAGGTTGACTACTCAGAGCAGCTGGGCTCTGACAAACCTCACATCCTGCAAAGACAACTTAAAGCAGGAAGAACGTGGTCTTATTTGGTTTGTGAGGACCTTTTTAAAATCCAGCCATGGGCTCACTAAATTAAATGACCTAATTCAAGCTCATGCTTGTCTCCATTTATGTGTGCAACATTTGCAGACATTTTTATCCAAAGCAACTTAAAATTATAACTCTGGTGGTGATGGGGCTTAAACCCTCTACCTTTACAGTAAGTTAACAACTGCACTATTTCTGCCACCTGTTGTTGCAAACACCCCCTAGCTCACCCCCACCCACCATCCGCCAGACAACCTTTCACCCAGCTCTAGCAGAACAATCTTTTCCGCGGGGATTTGTCACTGGCTGTCGTGCTGCTAATGATTTCTTCAGCGGGTTGCCACTTCCTGAGCTAACCCCTGCAACTTGAGTAGAGCGCAAGGTTGAGAGGTTGATCAAATCCTGTCAGCTTTACCAGTCACCACAGATCGATAAGACCTAAGGATGGTTTAGTACCAGGTATTAAAACCCTCTGCAAAAGTAAATACACCAGGAATGAT
Organism: Hoplisoma paleatum; assembly: GCA_028565875.1. Lineage (NCBI taxonomy): Eukaryota > Metazoa > Chordata > Actinopteri > Siluriformes > Callichthyidae > Hoplisoma > Hoplisoma paleatum. The sequence goes on from JAOTRQ010059438.1 coordinate 21,285, forward strand.
GAGCAGCCTGGGTGTGATCGTGGATTTCCCATGTTGCATGTGTGTTTTGAGGTTAACTACTGTATTCATATTATATTGGCAAAAGTATTCCCTCACTAGTCATAATCAATGAATTTGGATGTTTAAATAACAATCGTGACCAAAGGTAAAATAATGAATCGCTCTCAGAAGCTCTACCATATTTCAGCATGGTACCATAATAGTTGTTACCATCATGCAACAATTTTAGACACAAAAGTTTCTAGCTATTAAATATTCCACAGTCATTTGTCAGCGCTCTTACAACAAAGTGAAAGCTATTGAGAATGCAGCCATGAAATTGTAGGCAAGGTTAAAGCGAGAGGTCAGTAGATGCTGAGACTCAGCACACAGGTTGCACACTTTCTGCACAGTTGAACGCTAAAGACATCAAAAATTCTTAAAATAAGCTCAGGAACAGGGCGTAAAATACATCATGGACTCATTCATGAAATACTTTTGGTTTATTGTATTGAAACACTTTTCAGTTGTCTCTATAATTAGCCAGCTGTGTCACCTCCATAAATAAAAAGTTTTTATTCCATTTCTTAACTCTAAAAGAGCTTGAACTCTTAATAAGCTTGTCTTTATTTGTTTTAATAAAGACATCATGATGGTCTGATAGCTGCATCAATTTTGTACTTGGATTTTCAGACTAGAGTGAATGCCTGGGGCAGAACTAGTAGTCACTTCTCTGCAATAAGCAGCTCCATCCAATGTTTCAAGACGGTTTCCTGTTTCAACACTTTAGTAACTACACAGCATGGATTTTATTTAGTATTCATAGACATTAATTAGATTATGTTACTGAATAATTCATGCAGGATGTTTTAAACTGGACAGTACATTAAGTCGTTATGGAAACATTTTCTTTTATGTACACTGACCAGGCAGAACATTATGACCACTGAAAGGTAAAGTGACACTGATATTCTTTTCAGTAAAACTGTCACCTTGCAGCAAGATGGTCCTAGGCCTGATCCTATTGTGGGGCCCTTCCAAGTCCCTGGTCTGTGTGTTATTTGCACGTTCACCCAGTATCAGTGTGGGTTTTTACCTGGTTCTCAGATTCCCTCTAACAGTCAAGAAACATGCATCCAGGTTAATTGTAGACACTGAATTATCTTGCTAAAACCAGTGCATTGTAGCGCTGGTTGTGTCAGGACACCCAGTCATTCAAAACTATGCCAAATCATATCATTAAATAATGCAGACGACAATCTGCTGTGGAAACCCCTAACAATCACAGTGGAAGAAAGATAATTTACATGTCATATGTGTGTTATTTATCTGCCTCAATGACAGCTTGAAAAATAAACCCATTAAAGATTCATTGGAAGAAATAGCTTAGGGTCCAAACTAGTAATCCAAAAGACAATCCTCACCAATGCTAGGATGCTGCAGTTGGGCCATTGAGCAAGGTCCTTAACCCTTAAGTACTCAGACTGTGAACTGTAATTGTAATGTAAACCGCTTTGGATAAAGGTGTCTGCTAATTAATGAAAATGTAAATGTCTCGTCTACATGTATATGTAATATACAAATAATGAATACATATATAAATCATTAAAGATTCATTTGAAGAACTGACGCCTTTCTCGTGAACCATTTTGGTCTGTCATATATTGAAAGCCTGATGTGTTCCAGTTGAAGCAGATGGATATTCCACTAGCACACAGTCACCAAGAGTGTAAACTCCGCGGTCAGCTGGGTGCCATGTATAGCCATGCACCAACCAAAGCATTGTAGTGCCGGCTCCCAAGCCTTGATAATGACGAGTGCCGTGCCAAAAAGGGCATCCAGCATAAAAGCCATTCGGCTAGCCTTACATTATACCTACATTAAAAGTATCTGACTGTATAATAAGTGGCAGACCAAGGTCTTTTACAAGCCAGGCTTCCCTCCCAACACATGACTTGTTTAGCAAAGCATTTATTTTGCACACCTGAACAAAAGAAAGTAAAATCCCGACCTTCTGGATCATTCAGTTCAGTCCATTGTGCATTCCTCTACGCTTTAGGACGCCTTTACCTCAGTAACGACACGGCAACGCAACACTATACTAGCGTACTAAGTAGTACGTCAAAACACCACGCCACTCGCGCTTCTGGCGTACTGATTAGTATGCTAGTATGCGGGTTTAGCTCGGTACCGAGAGCGACGCATTCTGGCCGGTACACGGCGAACACAAACCCCATAAGCACGACGATTTACAATATAAAATTTAATGTCGCTTGTGTTTCATAACAGTCGGTTAGTTTGATCCAACAAGCAACGGGAGCTAACGGTGTTCCGCACAGTGCTACTACCACTTAATGATCCTGGCGTGAAACATACAGGACGATTAAGTGACTAAATAAAACTGCCAATTTACGGTTCAAGTACAATTCTGTCAAAATAAGAACTAAATACTTGAATTAAGTCGAACGAAAGCGATGGAAAATAATGTCCTGCTGGTGGTGAACGGTACCGTGTTAGCTTGACAGAAACATCCAGTCAGTTTGACTTTCTGCGCTCATTTGACCGATAAAAAAATGAAGGTTTGACGTTACCGCGGTGTCAGAAACGCCTCGTCCAGACTTTGAGCCGTCAAACTGACCCGTAATTTCTAAAATGAAGCGTCATGTGTAGGTACTGTCCGGAATACGGTGTCTATCCTATAGGATGCGCGTGACCGCGCGTACTGAGGTAAAGTTCTGACTGAGGGCAAAGTGCGCGCGCATACATACATACGTGTGTGTGTGTGTGTGTGTGTGTGTGTGTGTGTGTGTGTGTGTGTGTGTGTGTGTGTGTGTGTGTGTGTG
>JAOTRQ010059439.1:0-13805 GCA_028565875.1 Hoplisoma paleatum
GTACTCCCAGCTATTGTAGAGCCCCTGCTTACATTAATCAACGCATCCCTTAGCCTCGGGTATGTACCTAAATTGTTTAAAAGTGCGGTTATTAAACCTCTGATTAAAAAACCTAATATTGATCCACATGTTCCAGCCTACTATAGGCCAATTTCAAACCTTCCCTTTGTCTCAAAAATATTAGAAAAAGCAGTTTCTAAACAGTTATGCTTAACACTCATTTGAATGAGAATTGTATCCATGAAAAATTTCATTCTGGATTTAGACCCAACCATAGTACAGAAACCGCACTAATTAAAAGTAGTTAACGAGTTGTTAATGTCTCATCAAAGAGGGCCAAACATGAGATAACACATTAAATTCTACTTTCCCATCAGAAAAGATAGCCACCCACACTAAGTAACCATAGAATATAATGCATTATACACTCCTAAGCAGCTCTACAATCAACCTCAACTGATTGGAAATGTCAAAGTGACCCCAGGCCACGTAGGACTCGAATCCAGATCTTTAAAATAAGTAATATTAAAATTTTACGTATTTAGAACTGTACCCAATTAATTTATACAAAAAGAAATAATTATTTAAACAATGGATCAAAGAACCGGTCAGTGCTGGAATGGATGTATCACCAAAGTCGCTGACCGTTATCATGAATTGGGCAAGGTGTTGTGATGCCCGTAGTCGTACCCTACCGTTTAACTGTGCTATAAACTTAGTACCCAGCTCTTCTCCTCCCAGGAGGTGGCTTTTCTCGCTCGTGGGCCATGAAAAGCAAGCTATGGAGAAGTACGTCCTGGAGGCCTTGCAGCAAAGATTTATACAACCTCTATCCTCCCCAGTGAGGGCAGAGTTCATTTTTGTAGAAAAAATGGACAGGTCTTTATGCCCCTGCATTGATTACCGGGGTCCCGAAGCCATTACTATCTGGGATCGTAATCTGCTGCTGCTGATGGCCACAGCATTTGAAGCGCTTCAGCAGGCTTCCATTTTATGAAGCCTGACCTTCGCAGCACGTATAACCTTATTCGGATTAGGCAGGGAGACAAATAGAAAACAGCATTTATTTTGCCCACCGGTCACTAGGAGTAACTACGAGTAGTCTTCCAGTGTTTTATTAATGTTGCAAAGGAGAACAAAAGCAAATCGGGTAATGTTATTGATTTGTGGTTGAAAAGATAAAGCGCTCTCGAGGGCAACACCCAGACTTTTAACCAGATAAATAACACCCTACCTTCTCATGGCCATTTTTTCCTGGCTGAAGAATGTGATGCTATACTTTTGACCTAAAGTTCATATTGAGGAGTTCGGTGGATACGTTTTATTTCAGTTATTATTCAGGTATTTTGAAACTTAATTTAAATATGCTGGATATGTTTGTGTGAACTGATTTTTTTTCTTTCCCCTCCTATCAAGTTGCCTGAAAATCTTTTGATAATTATGTGGAAAATATACAGATATATCTATAAATAGTTATAGTTGTGCGTATGGAATGCTGCAAAACAAATTCGACAGTTACTTGGGGTGCAAGGGCAGTGTGAATTATTTGTTGTCTGTTATAAATATAATCCTTTTTTGTTTGTAATGTATTCAGTGTATTTTTACTTTTGCATTAATTATGTAAGGGTTCCTATGATGTCTCGGAATGCTAAATACTTTCAGATTTTATTGTCTAATTTGCTCTCATCAACTTGTGCTCTCATCAACGTGACTGTAGGTGGTAGACTGTATCAAATTTATGAGTGGTTCCTACTGCCTTTTCCACCTCAGTAATAAAATGTACTCCATTATCTGATTTGATGACTGTAAGGACCCTATATCTTGGAATCAATTCTGGTTATAGCCATTTAACTACAGTTTTTGCGGAAGAGATTTTAGAGATGGGCAATCCTTCTCAGCCAGAGGACAATGCTATTAATGACTCAGCTTGTTAATTTTCCCATGATGATGAAAACTCAAAGGACAAGTCTGCTGAACAAATTTGTAAAGTATGGTATCAAAATATGGGCAGCCTGTGATGCAAAATCCAGTTATGCATGGAACCTGCAAGTATATTCTGATAAGCAACTGAAAACCTCATTGCTCTAAAGATCTGCATAGACGGATGGGCCAACATACCAGCAACGGTGTGTGCCAACGTTGTGAAGACTTACAGAAACTGTCAGAAATTACCTCTGCCATTGCCCAAAAGGATATATAACAAAGTATTGAGATTAACTTGTTTTTGTTTATGACCAAATACTTATTTCCCCCATTATGTGCACATAAATTCATTAAAAATCACACAATCCGATTTTTTTAAATTTTGTCTCTCCATGATTTTAATGTGTTTAATGTGAATTGATTAATATTATCAATTATTGTGCAAATCATTTTATACAGATTTTAAGCTGAGTACTAAAATACATAAATTCAAAAATTCAAGTGTGTTTTCATTTCTGGTTTCTTGTCTAGCATACAACTTAGCGACATAAGTCGCTGGTAGGCATGAGAACGATTGTCAGGCAGTTTGCATCTGGGGGTTTGAAATGGGAGCGGTGCTACCTAATTGTTAGTGTCGTCTTTGAAGAATGCTTCCATCTTCTTCAGAAAAATTGCGTCTTTAACAGAATGAGCAAGTTGGTTGTCCTTAATGGTATGACAAAACACAGTATCTTAAGTTCTCAGTTTTGGGCTTTTGGTGTAAGTGAGGCGACAGCAACTTACTGGAAATTGTTTTGCCATCGCTCAAACTGAAGTCTTCCTTTACACCGAAGTGACTGCCGCAAGAGGTTGAGATAGCTTGGGAGTCCATTTCCCAATATATGTATCTTCAGCACACGCACCTCGTTTGGTTTGTGAGCGCCGCGAAGACACACATCACCAATGATAGCCCAACCCAAGTCAAGCTTCTGTGCAAATGGGTCATTGTGTCTGCCATTAATTTGCTCCCTTACTTTGTGAGCTCTCAAAAGGTTTCATCCTATTAGCAACAATATGTCTGTGTGGAGGAAATTTAATGTATTACATCAACTATGTCTACTAATATATGAAACTGTATTAGTCACATTATTATTGATCATTTGCAATACTTTTTATTACTGGTAGTAAGTACATTTTAATGATTTATGTTACTTTGAAATGGTATTTCATTAAATTTGTTATTCTTAGGGCCTAAACTTTGTGTCAGGTCAGTCTATTCCTACTTAATCCTTGACATAGCTAGATAGGGAGTTCTGCTCTCTCCAGTGGCCCAAGGCCAACCTTAAGGTGTTATATTGTGTACCGAAACTAAAATAATAACAAATGTACGTGTGTACGTGTGATCTTCGAGGATTGGATGCTTAATTGGATGATGTGGTTGTGTTTTACTAGTTTTGTGTGTGTGTGTGTGTGTGTGTAGAATAATGTATAAAACCTGAAGACGAAAGGCAGACTTCACCTGCATTTTTCCAATGTTTTTGCCTTGTATTAATGTATGATCATTCTTGCAAGAATTAAATCCGGCGGTTTGGTACCTCAAGTGTATTTGTCTCTCCACATTTTTACAGGAATTTTCCACAACAGTCTGCACTTGGATCAAGAGGTTATATTTCAGTAGATTTTGTTTTGAAATGGCAGTGATATAGAGCAGCTTCTACAGTGAGAATCTCTTCTCTATTGTTTGGGATAGCGTTGCACTCTATTAAAGCTGGTCAAATGCTTTTCTGCTAGTTGCATGGGCTATACCGCTACAGGTTTTTAGCGTATAAGGTTCAGCTGGGCTTTGTATGGTAAATATTTTTTAAAAAAACTCAAGCGATTAGTTGCTTTGATTATCAACTATTGCATACATTCTTTTAATGATATCTCGTTGACCCTTTAGATAGACCTGCACCAAGCAGATCTTAGAACATTTCCCTGAGATTTTGTTTCTACATACCTCTGTACAGGTGGTAGTAACATCTGGGCCATGTGTATTTGTCTGCTCCCCGCCATGCTCTTTGTGGAGCAGGGCCAGGGTCTTCATACTTAATTTTCACTGTACAGTCTTTAGCTCGATAATTGATGGATACAAGGCAGCAATAACAAATGTTATTGACTTTTTTGTCTTCAAGAATCATATTTCAGAAACCTCTACATCTTTTGAGTGAGTGTCGTTTGTGATGTATTGCGCACAGACTATTGTCTTCACTTGCTCCTCTCGTCTTGGACACTTCTGACGCTACATCTGTTTTGTGCACAGTGACTGCTAGCCTTTGGTTATAGCAGTCTGTTGGTTTTACATTCCTGTAGCTGGTTGTGTGGCTAGCAGAGGTGTCAAGTAACCAAGTACAAATACCGTATTGGCCTGAGTATAAGCCGCACACGAATCTAAGCCACACCCTTAATTTTGAGAGGGATTCAAATAAATATATAAAAATTGAGAGAATAAAAGTTTATTTAGTACCTATTCTCTTTGGGCTGGAGTGGCAATTGTCGTTAGATGGTGCAAGGCGTTGCTTCCAGAACTTTGGTATGAGGCGGGCTGTGCCGGGGCGCCCTCGGTAAGAACTGAGACACGGAATGGCCATAGGAGGTTACGTTGGCTGGGTCGGTATGCAATGATAATTAACCCAATAATGACTTGTTCAAAAATCCAAACATGACAGTCATTGTTGCGTCATAACATGTTGCGCTATATTTGAAGTTTCTGTTACAACTGAAAATTTATTGGTCGCGCAAATAAGCCGCACGCCAGTTTTTTATGTTCAAAATTTTGGAAAAAAGTGCGGCTTATACGGTAATTAATGAATTATCTTAGTTGTTTCGTTATCACAAAGGATGTTTTGGGGAAAAAGTACAGACTGTAGGGTTTGATTGTTTACACTTCAGCTTTATTAACTTCTAATATTAACTTCTAGAATCATTGAGCGTTTATTTTACCCCAAATAATTTGACTAAGAAATGCAAACAGGGTTAGTTATTTAGTTAGTGTGACATGAGTTAGTGAGACGATTTGCAGACTAGCTAGTTGACTGGTGATTATGATTTGGTCAATTTTTAAAGGTGGACTTACCGATAATGTTCTCTTTCCTCGACCCCTAACATTCAGAACCATTTTACCCACTTCTTTTACCTACAAACAAGTCCTGCTTACAAAAGTCCCGGAAGCATTTTCTGGAATCCTGTGTAACGTTAGAATTCATTTCTTACATCCACCGCCGACTGGGTCAGTGTGTTAAACTTGGTCAGACGCAGTTTTTTTTACGTCCTTGTTGTTTACACAAACGTCCACCGACAGGTCCAGATCATCCATGTCGTTGTTCTGGATGCTAAATTTGGACAGAGCCTCCAGAGCGAGGACTGTATCCTGAACAGAGATTATATTTATATCAGAGCATCAATCATAAATCTGATTCGAAAGTAAACACTTGTGCAGAGGTTAGTGTAATTAAGTAGTATAACAGACTGGACCTACAAAATGCTTACCACCTTGTTCGTATCCGTGAGGGTGACGAGTGGAAGATGGCGTTTAACACCCCTCTTGGTCACTTCAAGTATCTGGTTGTTCTGTTCGACCCCTGCTGTTTTCCAATCCCTGGTCAATGACATGTTAAGAGACTTCCTCAATCGTTTTGTGTATTTTGGTGACATCCTAATCTTTTCCCGGTCCTTGGAGGAACACATTCGCCATGTCCGACAAGTCTTAACTCGTCTGCTGCAGAACAGATTATTTGTCAAGGCTGAGAAATGTTCCTTTCACGTTCAGTCCATCTCCTTTCTAGGGTTCATCATCCGCCCGGGCCAAGTAATGGCGGATCTTAAGAAACTTGAAGCAGTAAAAGAATGGCCTACTCCCAAAAATCGAAATGACCTACAGCGGTTCCTGGGGTTCGCAAATTTCTATCGGAAATTCATCAAGAATTACAGCCAGCTTGCTCTACCCCTCACCAGTCTGACCTTTTCAAAGAGAGCCTACTCCTGTTTACCTCTGCACCCATTCTCATCTAACCAGACCCCTCGCAACAATTCATTGTGGAGGTCGATGCCTCAGAGTCGGAGGTGGGGCAGTTTTGTCCGAGTGCTCTGCAGAACATGGCAAAATCCACCCCTGTGCATCCTTCTCCCGCAAACTTTCCTCCACAGAATGAAACTACGACATAGGCAACCGTGAGCTGTTGGCGGTCAAGATGGCCTTGGAGGAGTGGAGACACTGGTTGGAGGGTGCTGAACATCCCTTCATCGTCTGGACGGACCACAAGAACCTGGCCTACATCCAAACAGAGAAACACCTAAATGCGAGACAAGCCCGCTGGTCCCTCTTTTTCGCCCGTTTCAATTTCTCACTGACTTATTGACCGGGATCCAAGAATGCCAAACCAGACGCACTCTCCCGAATTAGCGAGACAGAGGAATACCCGAACGACCCAAGCAACATCCTCAACCCCGAGTGCGTGGGGGCCGCTCTGACCTAGGAGGTAGAGAAGAAGATCCAGGAGGGATTACAGCAGGACCCCATCCCCGAATGGACATCACCCGGGCGAAAATATGTCCCAGTCAGTGCCAGGACATTCGCCTTGAAATGGGCTCACAATTCTAAGCACTCCTGTCACCCAGGGACCCTGTGAACCCTTTTTGTCCTGGAAAGACATTTTTGGTGGCTCACTATCTGTGCAGACACCAGGGAATACGTGGCAGCCTGTCCGGTGTGTGCTTGGTCCAAGGTGGCTCCTCAACCAGTTTCGGGGTTGCTCCAGTCTCTACCCTTACCCAGTCGACCATGGTCTCACGTGGCTCTAGATTTTATTATCAGCCTCCCCGAGTCTGAGGACAATTCTTACGATCATTGACAGGTTCTCAAAGGCGGTACACTTGGTGGCGTTACCCAAACTCCCCTCAGCCCTCCCAGATCCTGTTCGACCAAGTTTTTCGGGTTCATGGTATTCCATCAGATGTGGTGTCAGATCGCGGACCCCAGTTCATATCCAGAGTCTGACGAGAGTTCTGTGCCACCATCGGAGCCACGGCCTGTCCTCCGGTTTCCACCCCAGACTAACGGCCAGGCCGAGAGGGCCAACCAGGAGGTTGAATCATCCCTCCGCCGCATCCTCCGGAGGCCAAACTGTCTGGTTGTCCACTCGCAACATGCCTTTACGCTCTGTCTCCCGCAAACTGGCTCCACGCTTCATCAGTCTGTACCCCATCACTAAAACCATTAACCCCACAGCTATTCGCCTCCGTCTTCTCAGCTACATGAAGATCCATCCAACTTTCCATGTGTCTCCAATCAAACCGGGAAAGACCTCTCCCTTGTGCCCACCTACCAAGCCCTCTCCTCCCTCCTGATATCGCTCTTTTGAACTCTTTTTGCAATCAGCATCTCCACTCAGACAATAAACTCTTCAACTGGCTCATATTGTCTGTGGTGTTTTACTAAGTAGGTGTTCGGTTCCTAACCAATCCCTAACAATAGGAGGTTACGTTGGCTGGGTCGGTATGCGATGATAATAAACCCAATAACGACTTATTCAAAAATCCAAACATGACAGTCATTGTTGCATCATAACATGTTGTGTTATAAATGTCCACTAGATTTAAAGTTTCTGTTACAACTGAAAATTTATCACTCGCGCAAATAAGCCAGTTTTTTATGTTCGAAATTTTGGGGAAAAGTGTGGCTTATACTCGGGCCAATACGGTAGTAACTTTTAAAATGGCACTTGGGAAGCACTGGGTTATATGAAAATGGTATTATGGGATATTCTTGGCACTAAATGACACATTGTACATCTTTAAATGTTTAAATGTCACATCATGTTTCTTCCTGTTATGTCAGAAGACAAACCATTGTGACTGACCCATTTCGATACACTCGACACAGCGCCTCCTTCTGTTAAACTTCTCAATTACTTTATTTTTATAAAATAAATAAAAGTCATTGCTAGTGTTTTATGTGTTTTTACTTGATTGCAATATTTTGGTGTGGTAATGCGGGATTAGCGTCGTCTACCATTCACCTGTTGGTTCTGCATAGAGACAGGAGGAAGTGGCTCATGATCATCAGATGATAACCGTTTGGAAAGTAAGCTTTCTCACATCTGTCTTTCTCTCTCTCTCTCGTCCAGCGATCTGTCGGCAGGGCTGCAGTTCCAAACACGGATCCTGCAAGAGTCCTGGAGAGTGCAGGTAAGATAACGTCCCGGTCACTCAGTCAGTGCAGTGACCACCAGCTAGGGGCACGATAGGGGCAGCAGTGAGCATACTAGTCTGGAGCGATTGCCAGATTGTACTGGATATTTCCAAGATCACTTGAAAAATGCATGAAAAACATATAATTTGGCAACCTAATTATTATAGTTATTGTTTTTTGTCAATGAATGTCTCGATTCTCATGAGTGACCTCAAGTGTGTGTGTGTGTGTGTGTGTGCATCTGTGTACGCACACAGATGTCTATACGGATGGCAGGGTGATCTCTGTGATAAGTGCATCCCTCACCCCGGCTGTGTTTACGGGACCTGTGTTGAACCCTGGCAATGCCTGTGCGATACCAACTGGGGCGGGCAGCTGTGCGACAAAGGTACAAACTCCCCTTTCAATATAAATTGTTTATTATGTTTATTATTGTTTGTTAAAAGGGTGTGTGTGTGTGTGTGGTGGGGGGTGAGCTTGCCCCCTTAGCCAGGTGATAAAAAAAACACTTGACACTTTTTGTGTGTTGGATTTAACATGTGTGTGTGTGTGTTAGATCTGAACACCTGTGGCACACGACAGCCGTGTCTGAATGGAGGAACCTGCAGTAACACAGGGCCCGACAAGTATCACTGCTCGTGTCCCGAGGGTTACTCCGGACCCAAGTGTGAACGGGGTGAGTCACACACATACAGACACACACACACACACACACACACCTGTACAAATTCCCACAGACACAAGAACAGCTCTTGCTTAGGTGTCTACATACTTTAGACTGCGAGTGGGCAGAGGGACGGGGCTTGTATGTGTGTATGGGGGAGGGGGGGGGTTGCAGCGTGAGGTTTGATGCTAATGCGTCCAGGCAGTGGAATGCGCCTCGACGTGTGGGTTCCTCTCCTCTGTTCTCAGTGTGTGTGTGTGTGTGTGTGTGTTTGCGTGCATGTGTGTTTCTTTTCTCTTTTTCATTTCTTTCATTCGTTTCCCCTTTTTCGTTCTGCTTTTTATTTTGTGGGACTTTTTCGGTTCAGCATTTATTGAAATACATTCATAAAAATTTATTATTTATTTTTTATTAGATTATATATGAAATTATATATTTTATATACTGTATTTTTCGGCATTATGTTACACAAACAAACATTTATTGTATTATTTTATCACTAAGTAATATTTATTTTAGTTTATTAATTTGTTGTCTGTTCTTTTTAGACATTAAATCGATTAATTTACTAATTATATTCTAAAATTAATTATTATTAATAAATAATAATTAAAAATTGTCATTACGTTTTAATGTTCTTCTTTCATTCTTTCTCTTTTTTGTGATCCTATTTATTAATGCCTGGTTCGATTTCCGGGTATTAACAATTTGGGGCTTTGTGTGTGGATAGTCCAAAGACATGCAGCCAGATAGATATTGATATGGAGATACAGTATCTATCATATTTTAATTGTTCTGGGACTGTGTGTGTTTGTCTCTGTACCCTGCAACTGACTGGCGCCCTGTTCAGGTGTTTAGTGTTTGGCCCGCTATTTGTTCTACCGTGACCCTAAATAGGATTAAGTGCTGGATTTATTTTTTCTCTCGTTGGTTTCCTCTGTGTCGAGTTCAACATGTTCTGTGGCTTTTGGGGTTTTGGTGGATTATTGGCGTTTTGGGTTGGGCCCCCGGTGTCTGTGTGTTGGTGTGAGAAAGGCCAGAGGGGCTTTCCAGTCGCTAACGGGATCAGATAAAGGGAGGAGGAGGAGGAGGTGGGAGCGATGGAGAGGGGAAAACCCCGTGTCAGGACCTTCACTGCCACCTCAGTACTGTTGAATGTTCATTCTCTCACTCTCTCTCTCTCTCTTTCTCGCTTGCTCGTTCTGCAGCGGATAACGCCTGTCTCTCGGATCCATGCGCCAACGCTGGCCGCTGTGTGCAAAGCAATCAGGGGTTCGAGTGCCTCTGTGCCCCGGGTTGGACCGGCACCACCTGCAACATTGGTGAGCGTCTGTTACCTTCTACATACCTGTCACACCTGTACCTGTCGGGTTAAGTAAGGATGAAGAGAAGGAGTCTTTCAGTATGTGTGTGTGTGTGCAGATGTGGACGAGTGCAGTCCGAACCCCTGTAGCCACGCTGGCACCTGCATGGATCTGGTGAACGGCTTCCGATGCACCTGTCCGGCACAGTGGACCGGCAAGACCTGCCTTATCGGTCAGTCTTCCTCCCGGTGTTTCCACCGTCACTGTTTAGCACAGACATGTTGTAGTGAGACGTGTGTGTGTGTTCGTGTGTGTGTGTGTGTGTGTGTGTGTGTGTGTGTGACAGATGCGGACGAGTGCTCGGAGAAGCCGTGTGTCAACGCTCACTTGTGCCGTAATCTGATTGGTGGATATTTCTGCGAGTGTCTTCCTGGTTGGACGGGACAGAACTGTGACATCAGTAAGTAGTCTGAAGCCCTGTCCCTTCAATCAATCAAATAATTACGTTTTTTCAATCTGAAGTCAGACATTGTGATTTGTTACTGTGATTGTGAAGTTTTGTGCTAACAATTGTTGTTTTTATTATTACTGCTGTTATAAGGATTATTATTGTTTGCAGTTTTATTGTTGTTATTATTATTATTGCTGTTGTTGATAGTATATTATGATTATTGCTTTTATTGTTATTATTATTGCTATTATTATAATTAATCTGATGGTTGCTGCAGCCAATCACACGCGAGCGTCCTGATTGTTTTTTTCCCGTCTCTTCTCAGACGTTGACGACTGTGAGGGACAGTGTGAGAACGGCGGAACCTGTAAGGTATGTCCTCTTGTCCACCACCGATGCCCCCACCACCACCACCACCAATGGAAGAGGAAATGGTTGGAAGAGTGTGTGTGTGTGTGTGTGTGGGAGGAAAGCTGGATGAACACACTAGATCAGGTTTCTATAAACATTCCTCTCTCCTGCCAGAGAGAGAGGGAGGCCAAGAGAGATAGAGGGTGAGCAAGGGCAACACAGAGAGAGAGAGAGAAGGGGGGGAGCGGGGGAGCAAATGCGAGAGGGTGAGCAAGGGCAACAGACAGAGAGAGAGTGAACAAGGGCGAAAGAGAGCGAGGGCGAGAGAGAGGATGAGCGGAGCACCCCAACTCTCTCTCTCTCTCTTTTTCTCTCATTCACTCTCTCGCTCTCTCCTGTCACATGGTCCAATAAAAATTTGGCTGAGCCTTTGTTTGTACTTTTTCCTTTATTCATTGCCATTAATTATGTTTATATATAACTTCTGTAAAATGTTTACGTATTTATTTATTTTGACTATTAACTCAATATTTTTTCTTTTTTAAATTTCATTATTGAAACTTTTATTTGTACTAGTAAAATTTAGAAATAAATTTAAAAAAAGAAAAAAAAAGAAGGAAATCGTTCTGGGCGCCCTCTAGTGGTTGTAATTGTCAGTGCGGACAGTTCTGAGGTCTGCTGAAACAAGAAAAAACACTGTTTGTGTGTGTGTGTAACAGGACCTGGTGAACGGGTATAAATGTTGGTGCCCGCCGGGCTTCGCGGGCGAGCACTGTGAGAAAAACATCGACGAGTGCGCCAGCCAGCCGTGTCTGAACAAGGGCCAGTGCCGCGACCACGTCAACGGCTTCCAGTGCCTCTGCCTGCCTGGATTCTCTGGAAGCTTCTGCCAGGTAAATGCGCGAATGTGTGCCACGCCCCTCATCCTCCATTCCGCCCCCCCCCCGTACTCTCCTCCCCGTCCCAGCGCATGTCTCGGACTTGCCTAGGCTGCCGCCGCGCCCGCCACGCCCGCCGTGCCTGGCTTCACCGCTCCAGAGAAACGGGGTCAAGTCCCGTCACGCCCAGCCACCGGTTACCGACAGTAACCGCTGCCAAGGAGCTTCCTTTTAATGATTTGTTCATATTATGTGAGGTAAACGCATCATGACCCACGCCCCGCCCCGACACTTTACGTCCCGCCCTAGACCATCTGATATTTTATTACCAATCGTACGGCACGACATGCAAGCAAGTTGAAGCAGGGGTATCGTTCAAGGGCCCAACAACTTTGCACGGGATCAGTGAGACTTGATACAGCCTTCTTTGGATTCTTGACCACAGAGATATCAGGCGCTTATTCTGTTTGGGAATTCCTTTGTTGATATGTTGTTTTGGATATGATTCAGGGCCTCGCTCATGGGGCCCGATGCTGGCAATGATAGGACTTGACTCAATAACCTTCTGATTAAAAGCACTGCTAAGTTTATTTAGAAGATACTTTATTGTCACTAATGACATTGTATTGAACGATATCATTAGGGGTCTCGCTCAGGGGCCCAATTGTGTCCTGGAATAAAAGCGGATAATTAGGGGCCCATTATTTATTGGCCGTGACCCAAGAAGCTCGTGATTACTAGTAAGTCTAGTAAGTGAGTAGGTCATTCTGTTTAGCTCTTTTTTAATCTTAGCTGTTTTTGATGCAAGTCATTGGGAGCCTTGCTCAGGGGCCCAAGACTAATCTGACTAAAATGTCTTTGTTCGTGTGTGTGTTAGCTGGATATCGATTACTGTAAGGACAACCCGTGCCAAAAGGGAGGTCAGTGCTTTAACCTGGAGACGGATTATTACTGTCAGTGTCCCGAAGATTACGAGGGGAAGAACTGCTCGCAGCTGAAGGATCACTGTCGCCACTCGCCATGTCAGGGTACAAGAGCTTATCGTACCGCCATTTTTTATGCACCCCGCTTCTCCAGGTGTGACGTGTTACGTTAACCCGCTGACCCTGTGATTGCAGTGATCGACAGCTGCACGGTGGCGGTGGTGTCGGACCAGTCCCCGGGGAAGGTGCGCAACATCTCCTCGAACGTCTGCGGCCCCCACGGGCGCTGCCGGAGCCTGGCGGGGGGCCACTTCAGCTGCGACTGTCAGGACGGCTTCACTGGGACCTACTGTCACGAGAGTGAGTGGGCACACACGCGCGCGCCGCACACACACGCACACACACACAGTATACATCACGACTCAGTGTTTTTGCTTTTCAGATATTAACGACTGTGAGGGCTCCCCCTGTGGCAACGGTGGAACCTGCATCGATAAAGTCAACGAGTACCAGTGCATCTGCGCCGACGGCTGGACGGGGCCTGACTGTCAGACCAGTGAGCACACATATGCACACACACACACACAATATAACTACATAAATAACAACATGTTATTGTTGTTCTACATAAATGTCCACAATAGAGACATAATAATAACAATGAAGCAAAAATGTAATTATAGTACAAAGTACAAAAAAATAACAAAGGGCACAATAATAATAATAATAAATTAAATCCAATACACAGTAATCAATACATACATAAATAAGTCAATAATTAAGTAATAATACTCAAACAAATAAATCATAATTGTGGTAAATGTTTGAATACATGAATAAATGAAAATAAATATCACATATACATAATGTTATATATAATGTTACATAATTTTATATAAATCAACATACACATTAGGGCTGTCCACAACCAAGGATTTTCCTGGTCGACCAGTGGTCATCATTTACTCCAACTAATCGACTAGTAGTTAACTAAAAATACCATTTAGACCGGGATCCACATTTGTAAAGTTTTACCTTTAATGCCGGGCTGCCGCAGATCACAATAAAGCATGATCACAAAAATGCAGCTAGAAATGTTTACA